>PVJL010006329.1:19936-77694 GCA_004026885.1 Lyroderma lyra | reverse complement strand
AAAGAATTAAGTAAAAAGCCAACGCACTACAGAGAAAGTGGACAAAACCCACGGCTGGATCTTGGAAACATTTTTTAAAATCGCTAAACCTGCACATAGACTGATTCAGAAGGAGAGAAAATGGGAATCACCCACGTCAAGAATGTAAAAGGGGACCCAGCACCTGGACACCTGGCCGTGCAAAGCAACGTGCGACACTACGAGGACACGCGCCCGTGACGCACAGGGGAGACACGGCTTGTCCACCCCGCCGCCCGGGAACCAGCAACTCTGGGTTACGGAAATGAGCTCCGCAGTCACGGTGTTTGCACCACCACGAGGGGAACTCCAGGTCTAGGTGGCATCCCCCAGGTCATCTTTCCAAATATTTGGGGAAATAAATCAAATGAAAACCGCCCTATGGAGCCCTGTCATCGAGCAGGACAAACTCCTTTCATTTCTTTCGATGACGCGATAAATCCCGTCTCCAGAACACCCAGAAGAATAAAGCCGGAAGACGTAACAGCACGCAGCGGCGAAGCCACCGGAATCGGGGTGGCGGAGGTAAGGGGGGGCAGGGCATCCTAGAGCGGCACGGGGAACCCAGCCCTCACCTCACTGCCCCACATGGACACCCCGGCCCCTGAGCTCTGCGACTCCATCCCCCCGCCCCCCGCCCCGGGGCCGCTGGTGGACGGGCGGCCAAGGACAATACTGACTGCTGTCCTCTCTCTGGTGTCCTTCCAAGCAGCCGGACGAGAGCTGCCTCCTTTCGCCCAGCTCCATTGGGGCCTCCTCTGGCACGTGACCCCTCCGCCCTCCAGCTCGCACTCCTGCAAGGAGGGGCACATCGGTGATGGACACCGTGGGGCGGGACTGCCCTCTGGGGTTGGGGACCGTAGGGGATAGGTCCTGAGTGGCCGGGTGGGAGTCTGGGGCTGGGGGCAGAGCTGGGACTGGGGGCAGGTATGCAGTTTTGAAGCCCGTCGTGGTCTAGAACCCTCTGAGGGAGGGACGGCTGGAGTTCCAAGGTGGGGCAGGTCCAGTGGAGGGGTAGCCCAGGGTCGGGGGCTCTCTGGTTAGGCTGGTCCGGGTCTGGGGGCTGGTCCGGAGCTGGGGGCTGGTCTGGAGTTCCGAGGGGGGTGATCTGGGGTTAAGGCAGGTCTGGGGTTCCGAGGGGGGTGGTCTAGAATCCTGTGAGGACAGATGGAACTCCAGGCAGGGCGGGTGGGTGGTCAGGGCTTCCCCGTGTGGGCGCGGAGTCCGGTCCGGGGTCCGCAGGGCGCGGGCCGGGCTGGGGGGCGGTGGGACGTGCGCTCACCCCTGAGCCGCCCTTTGGCTCCCGCCGCAACCCCGCCCCACGCCGCCCCGTCGGGCGTCCCGCCGTCGCCCAGGGAGACAAGCCGGGACTGCGCGGAGCACTGTGCAGGCAGCGGGGCCGGGGGGCGCAGGGGGCGCAGGCCTCGGGGCCGGGGGCGCACTGAGCGGCGGCCCGAGCGGGGCGTGGGGCTGCGCGGGCGCGCGGGGTGCGCGGGGCTCGGGGCGTGGCGCCGGCGGAGTCCGGGGCTGCGCTCGGCGGAGGGGCGGGGGCTGGCGCTGGAGCGAGGGGCGGGGTGCCGGGCCCCGAGGGTCATGGTGTCGCGGCGAGGAGGGCCCGCGAGTGACCGCGCCGTCCCCGCCCCGGGTCCCACAGTCCGGCCCCGGCAGGCCGTGCCGCGAAGAGTCATAAAGACCCGAGAGTCACAACAGGCTCCGCCCCGCAGGGACTGGCCCCGGTCCTGGGGACAGGCTCCGCCCCGCGACCCTCCTGGCACGGCCTTCTCGCCCCCGCCCCCCAGGGTACCCCCCCACCTTCGTCCTGGTGTCCCAGCAGGGTGTCCCCGGGGTCCCCCGCGCCGGACTCGGGGTGGGGGGGGGAGGGGCGCACAGTCCCCCAGGCAGCGGTGAGCCCGGGGGCTGCGCAATGGCACTGGTGTCGCCTCGCAGGCTGGGAACAATCCGATGGCCGCGGAGGCTCCCCGCTCCTGCAGAGGAGCCCAGAGCGGCCAGCAGGGGAGTCCCCAGGTCACCTGGTGTGGGGCTGGCACCAGGGGTCCCACACGCCTCCCGGATGCGCGGATGTTGGCTTCCTCTCCGGAGGCCCCGGCAGCAGCCCCTCTGGGGTCTCATCTTTGAGGGGCGGTGGGGGGCGTGGGAAAGACCCACCGGCCCCATCAGGGCCCTGCTCCCCAAATTTCTGAACCCCAGACGTCATCTTTATTTGGTTTAAAAGCTTTTGTTTTGTATCGAGCCTCTCGAGATAACCCCGGAGCGAGGTTCTGCTCCGTCTCTGCAGCGGCTGGGGAGCAGCACTCGGTGGGGGCGGCCGGTCCCCGTGGGGTGGGGTCCAGTCCTTCAGGCCCCTTTGGGCTCTCACCTGCAGACTGGCCTCGGGGGTTCCCAGCGTCACGAATAAATTAAAAGGTGACCCTCGCCTCCCTCCGCCCTCCGGTGCTTTACCTCTCAACCTTTGCAGAACCCGGGTCACCGGCACGAATTGGGCCACGGGCTGCATTTACACGTTGGCTTTATTGCTCGGGCAGTGCCGACCGCATCCAAGAACGTGCATGGACAGAATTACAAAGATTTTAAGCCCCATCTGGCTTTTTCAAGGTGAATCTGAAACAAGGGGGTACGAGCCAGTGTGGAGCCCCAGGTGCTCTAAGGCTTTAAGACTCAGACTCTCTGGACACCCCACTGCCACCCCAGGAGACACCGGCATTGCCTGTCCCTGTGACTCCTGTCCCCAGCGCAGGAGCGCACCCTGTCCCCCCCGCCCCCCACGCCTGCAGAGCTGCAGGAAGGGGAGGTGGCCCGATTAGAGCAGGTGAGAGCCCCCCCACCCCCGGCGGCGCCCCACCTGGTTTGGGGCGAGGCCCTCCCTGGTCCTTGCTCTGCGAGGCCGTCAGAGCCGTGGCCCCGGGGGACATGTCTGTGGTTGGCACCCGCCTCCCAGGCATCTTAGCTGCACGCCTCCTGTTTGAGTGACCATAACGGTGCAGCTTGCTACGACCCTGGCAGCTTGGACATGGGAAAAGCAGGCAGGACCTGTGACCCCCTCACCAGGCCCACGCCTGGCCAGCCCCAGCCCGCCCTGCTCTCCCTGCAGGTCGGGAGGCGAGTCGCCCCCAGCACGAGGCTCCTCACCCTGGGAGAAAAGGGGTGGCACTGCGGGCGCAGCTCTGCGAGGGACAGCACCACCTGCCAACGGCCCCTCGAACAGCCGCGTCCCCCCCGCTCAGACGGTGTCCCAGCTCCCTGGAGAGTTCTTGGCGCCCACGTCAGCTGGGAGAAGCTGCGTTCTAGAAGATGCCAGGTGTGCTCAGGGCACAGAGATGGCTCACAAGCAACCCTGATCGTGGTCTTCATGAAAGCGAATGCTCTTCTCACACCCACGCTGCCCCTGCCGTCTGGCAGGTGGGCAGAGACAGATGTGGGGGACCCCTGGCTCGGGTCACACCTCGGGTGAGTGGCCATCAAGATAAAGGACTTGTTAGGAGGTGGGGAGGGACGGCAGACGCCCAGGCAGACCCATGCGGAGTCCAGGCCGGTGTGTCCTGTAGGCTAAGGGCGTGGGGGGGCCTGAGGGAGCCGCGCCAAGACAGCAGGAGGGAGCGGCCACCCTCAGCCCTGTCACCGAGGCCACGGGGACACAGAGACATGGCCCAGTCACGCGGCGCCACCTCAAAGAACACAGCGGACAGGGTTCAGCTGCAGCGGGTGTTCACAGGGTCTGGAGGCAGGACGGGGGGCTCCGCTCCGCTCCCTCATCAGGGAACCGGGGCCGGGGGGCCCGTCCGGCTCGTCTCAGGAGAGGTGAGAGCCGCAGCGGGCTGAGCGGCGTGCGTGCCATCCGCACACAGCAGGTGCCTGCCACACACGTGCGGTCACAGCACGGACAGGAAGCCCACCTGCGTGCCCGTGCCCACCGTGCAGCCCCACACGGGCCCCCTCCTCTCCGGCCGGGCATCCTGGGCGCACGGAGCTGACCGGCCGATGAGGCCAAGGCCCTGTCTCGCAGCGGGGCGGGTTAGTGGCAGTAGCTCGGGGACACTGGTGTCTGCGGTCCCACGCGTGGCCCGGTGCCTCCGTCTCCCCGGCCCGCCGTCACTGGGCCATCTGCACCACCACGGCTCTCCAGGCTTTCTCCTTGTCAAACTCCTTCAGGGGGCTTCTGGCCACCTGCAACCAGGACAGGCAAGGGGTCACTGCTCCCGGGAGGGCGGGCCCTGTCGACGTGAGGGCCCCCTCCGCCTGTGCACGGCGCCTGCCCCTTCAGCCTGCCGCGCCCCATGCCGCATCGGGGGGCAGCTGGGCGGGGCGTGAGCACGGGGCAGTGCACACTCCTGCTCTGCGTCGGGGCGGCGCCGGTCTGAGGGGGTCTGCACACAGTGGGCGCTCGGTAAATACTCACTGACCAGGGGACGAGTCACTCCGCAGTGCAGGGACACATGGGGGCCTGTGGGGCCTTCCTGGGGACAGGGAACGACACCCCCACAGAGAAGGGTTCTGGACCAGCCTGGGATGGCGGGAGGGCGTCCGCGGGGGCCTGACGCCCGGGAAGGAGGACACTCGTGGTGGTCACCAATGACCTCCAGAAACGGGGGCAGCCACCGGGCAGGCCCTGAGCCCCTGGGACCTGGGGGCGGGGGGCTTCACCGACCCTGAGCCCTGGCGTTGCAACGTAGAACCAGGTCCATCACATGTACGGCCCTGGGACAAAGCAGTCCCAGGAGGCCACTGACCACAGCCAGGCAACGACGACGGGAAGTGGTGGGTCTGAGGAGTGTGAGATGAAGGTACAGCGTGGACAGGATGGAGGTCAGCAGGAGCGTGTCCCCCTCCCCCCCAGGGGCAGGAGCAGAGTGCTCGGTGTGGCGGGGACACACGGCAGTGTGCAGAGCGTAGGACGTGAGACCCTGAGGGGCCGCATGGTGGCCGGGCAAGAGGAGTGTCCGCTGTACCCCAGGCGGCCCTCGGGGGCCCTGCGCAGGGCTCTGTGCACCTGGAGACCACTGGGCAGTGTGCGCGGTGAAAACACGGGTGGACAGACAGCTCACGGGGAGGGGACGCCGACCCCGGCCTTTCAGTTGTGGGGGGGACGAGACGCAGGGCCCGGGCAGGGCACGGTCGGGCAGCCTCGAAGCCCCCCGTGGCCCGCACACGTCCCCGCAGAGCTCTCGTGCGTGTCGTAAAACGCGAGGCAGTCGCCAACGGGTTCGTGTTCGCCTAGCTGGCGCCAGAGGGCGCATCGCTCGTCTTACGTCCCTAAGGTTTGTCCCGGGCACTTTAAAAAATACAGAGTGACACGACAGGTGTCCCTTGGCACCGGGCTCCCCGGCTCGGAGGCCACTCACCTGCCCCGCCGGGCGCTCCTGCGGGCCGGGCGGCGTGGCGTCCCCGGCCGCGCCCACCTTGAAGCTCACGCACTGGACGACGGTGCCCGTGTGCAGGCCGGCCTGCAGGAGCAGCTCCAGCAGCAGGAGCAGCAGCAGCACGTCGTACGATTGCTGGTGGCGGAGAAGGGCGTGAGCAGCGGGGCCGCCCGCCCCTCCTGGCCCTTCCCCCGCTGCGACCCCCGAGCCCCGCACGGAGGCGGCCAGGCGCCCGGCGCTCCCAGCCGCTCCAGGGCCTTCGCCTCCGAATGCAGGGCAGCGGGACGTCCCCTCGAGGAAGGCCGCAGCCCGTCGTCACCGTTTAAGAGAAACTTAACTGCGAGTCAAATGAAAACCACAGTCGCCCTCCTGCGCCCTCACGTCCCAGCTCCCGTCACCTGTGGTCACCTGCGGTCACCTGCGGTCTGGGAAGACTAAGGACAACTCCAGACAGAAGTCGGCAATCGCCCGCCTTTCGGAGTGGCGTGACGAAACCCCGCCCTGTCCCACTCGGACGTGCATCGTCCCTCCGTCCAGCGTCTCCTCACTGTGGACGCGGTCCTCCCGCCTGTCACTCGGCAGCCGTCTCGGCCATCGGCGGCTGTCACGGCGTCACGGCGCGCACTCCAGCAGCCCCCGCGCCGCTTCGTGACGGCCCCGGGGCGCGAGGGCAGTGACGCCAGCCCTGCAGGTGCCCGGGAGCGGCCAGAAACGTGCTTCCATTACGGGAAAGGCCGCAAGCTCCCGACTGACCAGGCGAAGACAACGGTCACGGGCCCAAGGTGCTGAGGCCCGACGGCAGGTACATCTGCCTATCTGTGCACGTTAGGTGTGCGCTCACACGGGACGTGTCCCCTCGCACGGGACGTGTCCCCTCGCACGGGACGTGTCCCCTCGCACGTGTCCTCACACGGGACGTGTCCCCTCGCACGGGACGTGTCCCCTCGCACGGGACGTGTCCCCTCGCACGTGTCCTCACACGGGACGTGTCCCCTCGCACGGGACGTGTCCCCTCGCACAGGACGTGCCGCTCTCACATGTGTCCTCACACGGGACGTGTCCCCTCGCACGTGCCCTCACACGGGACGTGTCCCCTCGCACGTGTCCTCACACGGGACGTGTCCCCTCGCACGTGTCCTCACACGGGACGTGTCCCCCTCTCACGGGACGTGTCCCCCTCTCACGGGACGTGTGCCCCTCACACAGGACTTCAATACAAAGTCCCGCTCCTCCCGACCCTCGACAAACGGCTGGTTCTAAACCGCGGTGGGCGAGGAACGGGCCGGAAACGCCAGGACGGCACCGAGGAGGGCCAGGCGGGTGGGCTGCCGGGCTGCCGTGACACCAGAGGACGGCCCAACGCAGGCAGACGCCGCGCAGACGTGCCACGCGGTCAAACTGCACCACGCCACGGGTCCCGGAGGCCGGCCCCGGGCGCACGGCGGCCAGCAGCGGCCAGCCCCGGCGGCCTCCGTAAGGAGCACGCACCTTGATGTCCGGCGGGTAGTCCTCGAACATCTCCATGACTCTCATCACGCTGAACGTCAGGTACCCCGCGGCCGTGAACAGCAGCGGAGACGTGAGGCTGCAGATGGCGATCAGCACCTCCACCTGCGGGCGGGCACAGGGCGTTACGGCGGGCCCGGGCTCGGGGCTCCACGCCCCCCACGGCCTTGGGGACCCTGTGGTCTGCCTGGCCTCCGGCTGCAGCGTCTGCTCACCGACCGCGTCTGTGCGCAACTCTCCCCGCCGGTGAGGAAGGGACCCGTGACTTGCTGGCCTCCCCGTCCTCTGCCAGGTCACAGCGGGTCCCCCACATGTGGGAAGGACGTCCCCGCGGACGGTGTGGCCCTGGCGCAGGCGCACGGCCCCCCTCGGCCTCCCCACCCGGCAGCCCGCGCCCTGGTTCCCGGCACGGCAGCAGCCTCGTCACGCGGCCCAGGGGACCGGGCTGCACCTACCAGACACCTGCTGGGACACTCTGCTGTCACGTGACTGGCAATGGCACTGGGAAAACACTAAGAGAAGAGAAGAGACAGAGACTTCTGAAGTGGCTGTCCAAGAAGTCAGATCCCAAACGTGTGCTCCTGCGCGTGATGGGAGCCGCCTTGTCACCAGCAGAGCCAGGGGCTGCCCGGGGCAGCAGGGAGGGGCAGCGGGTGGCCTCTCCAAGGCTTCCTGAGCTCTCTGTTCCCAGGTGCAACTCAGGTCGATTTGTAAACCTGCAGAGAAGCTGCAAGGACCACGCTGGGATCGTCTGACGAACCCGCAATGACCCCCGTGCTATGGCCGCCCGAGGACCCCGCGATGGCCGGCGGGCGGGTACTTCACGCCTGACCACGGGGCTGGGGTGTAGCGGCTGTTCTCCCACCCTCTTCTCTCCCACCTTCTTTCCTGCCTGAATGTCACCAGAACGGAACTCAAAGACCAGCCACGTCAGGCTTGAGGAGCGGCCCACGTCTGCAGCTGGCCAACCGTGTGGCCTGGCCGGCCATGATGGACAAGGGCCACCCTGGATGTACTCACGGCCACTAAGATCCAAAAGAATGTCACTGAGAGGTGCGGGCCCGAGACGGCGTCATCCACGTTCAGGGCGATGACCCCGCCCAGGACGGCAGAGACGCCAGCGATCACCTCGATGACCTGCGGGGGTGCGGACAGCGGAGGCGGGGTCACCAGGGGACGTGGGCCGGGCTCCCCAGCGCCCCCAGACCCCGAGCGTCAGTGCGGTCGCTGGCAGGGTGTGGAGGCGGTGACGATCTCGGGGCAGAGGAGCGATGCGCCACGTGGAGAGGTCGAGGATGACCCCCGAAAAGAACGCCCAACACGCATAACCTTCAAGCCAAAATTACGGGGCGAAGGACGGAGGACGCTCCCCGCCATTCCAAGGCAGGCGGACAGGTGGGCAAAGGCGTCGCACAGGCGACCGCGGACAGCAGCAAGCGGGGCTGTGCCCGTGGGTCGTGACCTACTCTCCAAGCGAAGGGGGTCCGCTCTGAAGGGCACGGAGAGAACGACGGAGAGGACAGAAAACACAACTCAGCCACCCGTTCTTCGTGAGACGTCCAAGACACAAGCTCGGGCGGAGCCGACAGTGAGGAGGAAGACGACGACACCCAAAGTCAGCAGACGTGCTTTACAGCGGTCAGCACGGGTCTTCGGGCAATGACCGTTAACTAAAGGCGGAGCGGCTTCGTCATGGTGGGCAGAGAGAGGGAGCTGCGCCAGGAGGCAATTCCGAACTCGTGTGTAAATAAAAACCCGCGCTCCAGGGTTCCACAGAACCGCAGGGACCAGTGATGCCACCGACTCAGAGTGGGGCCGGCAGCTCTCGGTCACACGCTTGCAACTCAAGTGAAAAGGGAGGGTGGCCGTGTGGTGTAGCCTGCAAACCAGACGCTCCTGAGGGACAGCAGGTGCCAGTCAGGACAGTGTGCGCCACCTCAGACAGACCCGTGTCCGGAAGCGTCCGGCCATGTGACGTGGAAAGCAGGCGTTCGTGGCTGGTTTTGTTCCGGACAGCCCGCGACCGCCTGCACGTAACCCAGGTCTACGGCTAACCTGTGTCGGCATTCAACCCGTATCGATCATCTAAAACTCCGCCCCAAAAGTTGGGGACTCCAGCACCGTCCGAGAGCAGGTGTTTGTCACCAACGCTACCGCTGGGGCTGTGTGACGGACAGCCTGAAATTCGTGCCCAGCCTGCGGCCTAACCCTCCCCCCGATAGAATAAAACGAGCAGCAAGTTCTCTTACTGAATAGGATTTCAGGGCCCGAGCAGGAAAGGCTACTTCATACAACGTGTTGGTGCTGTCAGAGACGGGGCTCTGGAAGAGAGGACACAGTGACCTCAGCCGGACGCGGCCCCGGCCTGGGCGAAGGCCGGCACCCCATGGCATTCTGGAAGCCACTAGTGATCCCCAGGCCCCGCGCCAGCGCTCTCCTTGTTGTGAACACGCGTTCGTGCAGAGGTGGCACGTCCAGCACGTGGGTCTGTGTGTGACACTGCCCTGGGCGCGATCAGAGCCTCAGGACGCACGAGGTCCTGCCGGCGGGGGACCCATCAGCCTCCCAGAGGCCCCGGAGGGCCGGGACACCTGGCGCCGAGCCCCCTCCACGCCCCGCCCCGCCCCGCCAGGTGGCCGCGCCCTCCGCACAGGGTGGCCCACCTTCTGCGTGCCGGGCGCGTCGCTGGACCGCGCGGAGACGATCACGGTGGCGGCCATGAGCAGCTCCAGCAGCAGCACCAGGACCAGGTTGAAATTGATCTGCGGGCGGGAGCACGCACCTGAGACGCCCGCGCCCCCGGCCCCCGGCCCCCGGCCCCAGCCCCGCTGCCCCCGCGATGCCAGGCCCCTCTCTGCTCTGGGGGTCTTAACATATTTTTAAAAATCTTCTAAAATCAGTAGCACCTCCCTGCAGCAGCCAAGGATCAGTCTGAAAGGACGCCGTGTTTTTCCGTGTATCACGCACTTCCGGTTTTATCCCCCCCCCCCCGAAGGGAAAAAGTCACTTTAATATTTATTTTTTTTGTAGAGATGAGAGAGAGAGAGACAGTTTATTGAGAGAAAGGACACTCCGAAGAGGTAGGAGCGGCTCGAGCAGGAAGACGGCTCAAGAGCCTCGTTTTAATTTTTTAATTCAAATTTCCCTTTGTTGATATTTGGGAGCTTGTTTTTGCATTACAAAGGAATTTTAAAACGTATTTCTAACATCACTCACCTGTGGACTGTGAAACTGGAAGCAACACAGAAACAAAAGCTCAGAGTCACAGTCAGGAGTTTGCTGGTGGCCTGAGGGCAGGGGGGACGGGTGGCGGACGGAGAGCACCTGGGGCCTGTGTGATTCTTGCTAACCAAGGTCACCCCAATAAATTTAACTGTAAAAAACCCCGACTCTGGTCTCTCGGTGCTAATTTGCATTCGGATGTTGTCGTGGGTTTGTGGAGTTCCACGAGCACGTCATCGGCATAAATAAAAGAACGAAAAGCATTTGCGTGGACGCACCCTCATTTCCCCTCACAGATTGGGGCCAAACTGCATTACACACAGCAAAGGACGCAACTCAGAAAGTAAGACCCCATTCAGACCAGCAACGGGGCCTGCAGGCTGCCCGGGCCGTGCTTGCGCAGGCGCACGCACACGCGAGAAGCCTCCGGAAGACGCGGCTGACTGCAGGGCGAGGGCAGAGGCGGCCGCGCGAGGGCAGAGGCGGCCGTGCAGGCCGAGGGGCCGCTGACCACAGGCAGTGCTCGGTCTTTTCCGTGAGCCCCAGGCCATCCCAACGGGGCTGCAGCCGCGTTTGCAAGGAGCTCGATAACCTCACTCTACGGAGCACTGGACACAAGAACGGTCAGCTTTGAGGAGCAGCAGGGTGGCCAGACGTCCTCCCAGGGGACAGGACACACACCGTGTTGAAGCCACCGCAGCGCACGCGGCACTTCTGAAAGCACGTGCGGCCCCCCGGGACCCCCGAGCCCCGAAGGGAGCGCAGGTGAGGAGGGCTCAGGCGCACCAGGGCCTCGGAGCTGTGACCGCCGCCGCCTGGCTGGACGGTGGTAGCAGTTGCCGGTGCCAAACGTGGGAAGGTGGTGAGGCTGTGCTGCATTCCCGGTTGCGTGGACCCCGGGGGACACTGCTGACCAGGCTCCTTGGTGCGTCCACGTGGGCACCCCATGCAGGGAAGGCTGGAGGCGACCCACCGTGCCCGTCCCCGAGAAGGCCGGGGCGCCGCGGTGCCCGCTGTGGACGCCAGCGGGAAGGCAGGCGGTGGGCAGCCCGACCGCCAGGCAGCACTCGGGGAACCAGAAACGAAGCGCCCCGGCCGGACCCGACCTCACACGGCTGCCCGGGGGCCTCGGAGAGCTCCACTCACAGGGCTGTCCCCTGGCCGGGGGACACGGCGAGCGGTGGGGACCTGAGTGGCTCTCCAGTGACTCACGTCTATTGCCGACGGGTTCAGGACAAGTTTGCAACCAAACCAGATTAAACACGTCGTGGTGACAGCAAACGTGGAAACAAACAGCAGCTGGAAGTTGGGAATCTGAAAAGCACACGAGACGGTAAAGGGAACATCCAACCAAATCGCAGGCCGTTAAGTTAAACAATCACAAGTCGAAGGTCTCCAGACGGGACACCAGGGATTAGCCGGGGCCGGGGCCCTGCGCCGACCAGAGGGTGGGAGGGGACGCGCAGCCCGCGGTGGGGCCGAGCCGGCGCGCCCCCCGCGCAGGTGCGTGCACACGCTCCCACACGCACACGCATCCATGCACGCGCCCGTCAGCCCCGCGGCCGGCCCGGGCCTCCCCAGGGCCCGGGAGCTGGCCAGCGGCCCCCCAGCTGCGGACCGGACCCGAGGCCGGACTCACCGCGTTGACGTTTCTCCTCGACACGGCAAAGCTCACGATCGCCGAGGGAACGCACTGAAAGAGGCCAGAGCCCGTGAGCGGGGCCCCTGCCGGCGCCGCGTGTGGGTGCAGGCGCGGCTGCGGGACCACCCTGCCGCCCAGGGACGCCGGGGGTTCTCTGGAGGCTGACAGGCCCCGGGGGCTTTCAGGGCCACTTATTCTGGAGGAAGTTTCTATCTTTGTGGGAGGTGAGAAGGGCCTCCACAGCCAGCGCTGCTGTGGCTCGGACACACCCGGAGGCGGAACACACCCTCCTGTCCACACGACCGGTCCCTTCGGAATGACCCAGAAGGGGGAACACACCCCCTGCACAGGAAGTGGGAGTGCTCAGGGGTCTCGGCCCCAGGGGCTTCCTGGGGGGGCGGGGCGGGGCCTTGACCCCTACAGACGCAAGGTCAAGGGAAGGAGGCATCAGGGCGGTGGGGAGGGGCTGGGGGGACCGGCGCAGGCCTTGGGGACCACACCAGGTGTCCCTCGAGTGGGCGGCAGGACCCCTGCAGACCCCACAGTGGGGGCCGCACGAGCCGTGGGGCAGAGCCTGCAGGATGCACAGCAGTGGCTGGACGGGGACCACATGACCTGTCTCTCCACCCTGTCACCTCTGAGGGTGAAGGGCACTGCCCAGGATTTTGCTGTGACATCCAGCCAGGACACCGTGGCTCTGGAGTCACCTGGGTCAGAGGTCAGGTCACCGCGGGGGCCCCCAAGAAGGTCTGCTCCCACGATGAGGACAAACAGCAGGGTGGGGGTAGGTGGAGGTATTTCGCGGGTTTTGCTCTGAGGCAGCAGGAGGGGCAACGTGGGGTGGGGGCCGGGGTGTGTTTTCAGGCGTCGGGGACGCTGCTGGGGCTGGAGTGGGACAGCAGACCCGGAGCGCGCCCCGGGAGTCCAGAGCCCCTGGGCGGGTCGGGTGCTTTGCGTCAGAAACCAAAGTGTGTCTCCAGCCCGGGAGCCCGTGGGGTGACTCAGACTCGTCTCCCCGGGTGTTTTCAAAAGTAATAAACCCTGTTCAGAGCTAAAGCCACACGAGGGGGCTATGCACGAAGAGCCGGTGACAGCAGCTGGGGGGGGGGCTCTGCGCAGGACACCCAGACGCGCAGCCCCGGGGGACACGGCGGAGGCGGGCTGCTTACCGAGCCTGCAGCGCAACGCAGGTAGTCCATGTCGGAGGGAAACATGTTCCCCAGGTAGAGAGAGAGCCCCGAGGTCACCAGCAGGCAGGTCTGCAACACAGCGGGGGGCATCTGCACGCACCGAGCTGCCCCCACGGCGCCAGCGCGGTGCTGGGGGCCTGCCCGACGGCTCCCGGGAGGATGCCCGGCCCCCCGCCCCCAGTGGGTGGGCTTCACGTGTGCTGGGGGTAACGAGGGGGGCTCCGTCCGGATTTAAAGCAAGAATCGGGGCCTCTCCCCAGAAAACGCCCTGTCCCCAACATGTGCCACTTCAGGGCCTCAGAACCCCACCCCAGGCACAGGCACGACACCTGCAATGGGCCCACCCCCCCGGCTCCTGGCTGGGGACGTGGGGACTCCGCAGAGGGTGAGGCCGCGGGGCGGGGGGGCAGTGTGAAAGGTCCCTTGGACCCAGGGTCCAGGCAGGGGCCTCGCGTGCCCCACTGTGATGGGAGGGCTGGGACTCAAGGGCCTGGGGGCACAGCCCACACCTAGCTGAGGACGGGACAGCAGGGTCAGGCGCTGTGGCCACAGGCTACTGTGGTGCTGCAACAGGGCCCAGGGCCCAGGGCCGAGGGGCGGCTGACCAGGGGCAGGAGGGACGAGGGGCAGTCTCAGTGGGCTGGGGTACAGCTGGCGGGAGGGCGCAGGGCCACTGAGGGTGTAGCCAGGAAGCCTGGAAAGGTAGGATAGGGGCGGGGATCCGGGCTCTCAGCCTGGGGTTCCCAGGTAACCACAAACGGGGAGACCACTGTAACTCCTTCAGTGGTCAGAGCCTAACCAAGCACATCTGAAGGTGAACGCCCCAGGACCCCAGGGACTTGGTCCCCCAGGCCTGACCCCCAACTGCCTGTTGGCCCTGTCCCTCAGCCCCTCGGCATGGCCTCCGTCTCGGGACACCGCCCACTGTCACTGTGCCAGAGGCTCCAAGCACGGCCCCTCCTCCCCACCTCTGCAGGGTGACATCAGACCCCCCCACTCAGCAGTCGTCGTCATGGAGACCTCCCCAGCACAATGCATGACCCTGTAGACGGTCAGCATGGGCTCTGGGCCTTGCCAACCCCGAAGAGACACAGAGTAGCCAGAGCCCAGAGGCCTGAGGGCTGGCGCCACAGAGACTCGCGAATGCAGGAAAGTGGTTCAGACAGTACAGCCAAGTCAGCAACGCCGGCATCACGGGGCTCCCTGGAGCTGTTGGGGCCCACGCCACCTGGGAGTGACACCGGCCAGGGGACGCCTCACTGGGAACGATGCCTCCGTGGTCCCTGCGCGGTTACTCACCCCCATCAGCACAGAGAAGACCCATGTCTTGTGACTGAGGCAATGGGGAAGCCTGGAGGACAGCTGCAGGTCACTGGGCTTGGTGTCCGGCGCATAGGTCCCCGCATCTGGCCTGCCCCGCTCCAGGGTGGCCATCCGGTCGTACCCGAGCTCCTCCCTGCACGGCTCCTCCCGTGTCATGGCGCTGGGGACAGACATGGACATTAGTGCCAGCGCCCGGAGTTCTGCTGCCACCGCTTTGATTTGCAGGAAAATAACAGTTCGCTTTTGATCACTTCAGAAAAAATAAAAAACAACTCTATCCTCGTAGTAAGTTGTTTTCAATAAATGCTTTTTTCAAGTTTCAAGCACTTCATGGGCAAGTGAATAAATTCACCGTCCCACCACACAAACCTGACCGATCTGGATTCGCGGCAGGGCGTGAGACGCTCCGGGGGCGAGTCCTCAGGGCCGGCTCTCGAGTCCCGGGAGTGCTGGCTCCCAGAGCCCGGTGCTCCGCTCCAGCGGGGAACCCGACGGAGAGATGGCAGGACACACACCCACTGGGTCTGCCGTCTGTGCGTCCCTCTGGTCTCTGGGTGAGGGGCTCACTGCTGCCGAGTCATCCCCCCTTTGGGCTTCCAGCAAGAACCATTCACAGAGGAACAAAAGCCCAGCAAATCTGCACGGAAGCCAGGAGAAGCAGAACCATCCGGAATGTCAATGAGGTGAAGCCAGCGACCCTGGGAAGTTCTGCGGTGGTTGCGTAACCACCGGCTCCGAGCATTGCTCAGTCCTGTCTCGACGCCGCCAGAACACAAAGGGGCCACTGCAGTCCCACTCATGGCAGACAGGGTGTGGGCTGGGGATTTGGGGAGAAGTGTGCCTGAGGGGACGCCCCCGAGCACAAAACCCCGGGCGGAGGGCGGGCCGGGTGCTGTCTTGGACACAGAACTTCTTACTCAAAGGCCTTGTTCTACCCGCTTTCCCGCAGCCTTTTCCCGTCCCCTGTGGTCATCTGCCCGTCTGCTTTACAACAGCACGTAGGCACGTGCTCGCTCAGCCTGGCTGGGGCAGGACGCTGGCCCGTTGGGTCCAGCGGGCAGCCCCCGACTTCCCAGCGTGCCTATTCCGTCTGCTCACTAAGCAGAGGAGGAGGATGGGCAGGAACTTCAGGCAGACACTGTGCCTGACAGTTACAGTGACCAGTTCTTGGTGCACGCAGAAGCAGGAGGAGACCTCCGGAGGCACGATGGCTGTGTGAAGACACTACGGAGGAACAGGACTTGTTCTAGAAGCTGGCATTGCCATCAGAAACTCCTCTGGTGACTGTGACCCTGGAGGGTTGAGTGGTTGGGTGCACCCACCGAATGGCCGGAGCCAAAACGTCCTGGAAAACCAGCTCCTCACACACAAACCCACGGGAAGCTGGAGCAAAGACATGGGTTTGAATCACGGGACGTCGTGTTGTTTTAGTTTTCCGAGCAAGCAGGGAAGACTAGCGTCCACGTGCGTACACCATAGCCCTCTCTGACATCATTCGGGCAGGGCGTGGGAAAGGGCTGCAACACCTCCTGAACGTCTCCCGCCACTGTCGTCGAAAGCGATGCACAGAACCAGCAGGAATCGGTCCAGCTGCACCCGCCTGCGTTTTTCTGGAGAAAACAGGAAGCAGACGTCGCCATTTCTGTGCCTTTCCCACTTGCTCTCTACTAACAGACACAGACAGGCGGCCCTGAGTTAGAGACTGTGCACCCAACTCCTTGACCCTCCAGGGTCACAGCGGCCAGCGGAGTGCTTCCCGGTTCCTGTTGGCGATGCCAGCTTCTAGAACAAGTCCTGTTGTTCCGTAGTGTCCTCCCACAGCCATTGTGCCTCCCTTCGCTGCCTATGGAGGTCTCCTCCTGCTTCTGCGTTTGTCCCACCATTCCATTTACAAGCAAACAGGGCAGGCTCCTCCTTCCCATGTGGACGTCCCATGCTAATGGGGGGTCGCAGCACCCCAAAGAAATCCGTGCGTTCCAGGGCGACACACTTGACCTTCTCCGTGGTGCAAAATCAGGCAGGGGAGGGAAATGGGGGTGCTGCTCCGAGGAGTCCCGGCGGGCCTCACCAGGAGGAGGAGGAGAAGAGGGGAGCCTTGCTGAGACCAGAGCAAAGGCTGCATCTACGGACAGGGGAGGCCCAGTCCACCAGCGGGCCGGGCTGACCCAGCACAACCACAACGCGTCAGTTTAAACTGTATGGAGCCTCCAGCGCCCAGCCCGGGGCCACGCCCACCAGCAGGAGTCACGTGCTCAGGCATGACGTCACTCCCACAAGGCACCCCGCCCCTCCTGCCAGCGTGCTAACGGTCAGTCGCCAACGGTCAACCACTGCCTAGTAACAGCACCCACGGAGACCTCCCCCATTGGCCAATAGCGATGGCACGTGAGCGCAGGCGCGAGTGCAGCCTCTACATTGGCCAGGCCCCTCCCCTCGACAACTGGGCGCTGGCGCAGGCGCAGGGGCGGCGATCCCATTGGCCAGGCTCAAAGAAACCCCGGCACAGGCACGAGCGCGGAGACGCCATTGGCTAAGCTCCATAAGGCGCGCGCGCGGTTCGCGCATTGGTTGAGGGCGGCGGGAGCCGTGCGGCCACGTGCGGGAGCCCCCGGCAGCCGAAGGCAGCGCGGGAGCGGCGGCGGCGGGGCCATGCTGCGCCTTGCGTCCAAGCTGGTGGCCTTCTTCTGGAGAAGGGCAGATGGCCCCGACGAGGCGGCGGGGCTGCTGGGGCCCGAGCTCCTGGAAGGTGCCTCGTGAGGCGGAGCCGGGGCGCGGCGGGGCCTCGGGCACAGTTCCGCTCGGCCCCTCCCGGGCACGGGGAGTCGGCCGGGAGCGCTCCGGGATTCCCGCCCCGAGCGAGCGCGGTCCATATTCCGGGCGGGGTTCCCTCGTCGCTTTCTCTGACCTCTGAAGGGGCGGAATTCGCCCCGATGGAAGCGGGGTGCGGAACGCCGTCCGTCGCGTGCCGACTTGCTAAGGCCCGTGGGCACGGTCGCCGCCTCCGTCTGGGCCTCTGGAAAATGCGGGTTCCGAGCGGCAGTGCCGCCGGGGCTGGGTGTCCCGTGACCTGCGCCCCTCGCGGCGCCTGTGCCCGAGAAGCCGCCGACTAGGGGCGAGGAGGATTCAGGGGACGCTCGCTGCAGCAGGGGTCCTCGGCCTGCAGTGGGGGCGGGGTCAGTGAGCGGCCGAGCGTGCCCGCCTCCCAGGTCCGACCGCGGCCTCCGTGATGAGGTGGCACAGACCCGCGCGGCGCCGCTGCCTGTTACTGGGGAAAGGCGGTCCCAGGGAGCGTCGCATGGGGTCGAGTCCCGGGACACTGATACAACACCAGCACCGATGTGCACGCACCCTCACCGCTCCGAGGTCTGCGGGGTTTCTGCCCCTCAGACAGCCCTCCGGGCAGAGACGGTGACTGTCTCCGTTGTGCCGACGGAACCCGCACTGAGTGGTCAGGGACCTGGCCCGGGTTGCGCCCGGCAGTGCAGGAGCTGGGATTCAAACCCAGGCTTGTCGGGCCCTGGAGCCTGGGCGGCCTGCCTCACACCTGCCACTCGCCCAGGGCTCCACTCCCTGGGAGGGTCCCCCAGCCCCTGCTACTCCTGTGCTCCCCTGTCCCCCCGCGGGGCGCTCGCGTGTACTGCTGGCTTCCCTTTGTGGTCAGCGCCACTTCGTTTACCCATCTCAGGTGACACCAAGTTGAAAACCGTTCAGGGTGTGGTGACAAGGTACTGCAGCGATTATGGCATGATTGACGATTTGATCTATTTCTCCAACGAGGTTGTGAGTAGCAAAGTGCTCCTGAATGTTGGCCAGGAAGTCATTGCGGTTGTGGAAGAAAATAAAGTGTCCAACGGACTGAAAGCTGTGAGGGTAAGGCCCGAGTGGGTTTCACGATGCCGCCCTCCCGTGTTGCTCACCTCTCAGGGACAGCCTAGCAAGGGGGATCGGGGTACATTTGTTCTTACAGCGGTTTCTGGTTTAAGAAACCAGTGGTGGTTGATGTAAATCATTCAGAAATGTAGAAATTTATCGTTGATGGTTTGCCTATACTTTTACACCGTGGGGAAGGACACTGTTAACATTTGCATATCTGTTCTCCTAGTCTTTGAAAAATACTGTTAATAGTAGTTGTTACTGAACCCTTTGCTATCCAGTTATCACAGATAATTAGTGGACTGTATGAAGCAACTTTTTTCACTTAAAAGTATTTTTGTACTATAAATTCGTGAAAGTGGAATTGTTAGCTAAAGGTGGGCTGACCAGACGTACTGTTTTAAACGGGACAGAAAACAACGGTCCTGTCCCGTTCCACACGGGACGTCTGGTCAGCCTCGTCTCACCGGACTACATTCAGGGCGTCCATAGGCCGACCGTAGGTACTGTTTGAAACGGGACGGGACTGTTGTTTTCTGTCCGTTTCAAATGGGAGGTCTGGTCGGCCCCGTTCAAGGTTACGCACCTCCAGCATTTTAGTGGCTCTCGTGAACTAGCCCTCCGATGGCAGGGTACTGCTTCATGGTCCAGGAGCAGGCTAAGCTCCTCAGTGTCTCTGCCAGTCTGATTGGGGAACAGTGATCTCATAATTTTAATTTGCACTTAAGTTCTAACGTGGATTAATTTTTCCCTTTTTTCTGTAAATTTTCATGTCCTTTGTCCATATTTTTTTCTCGTTGGTTTCAAAATTTTAAATTAAAATTCTACTTTAGGGAAATTAGAGCTTTTTAAGGAAAACTATATGAAAGTATTGCAAATACTTCTCCCAAGTCATCTTTTTTTACGTAAAGTTTGGTTTTGCGCAGTTAAACGTGTCTCTTTTTTCCATATAGTGTTTGGGCTCTGAGGGTCCTTAGAGAGGCTCACTCCAGTTCGTATCATTTTTTGTGTTAATTGTATGCCTGGAAGTTTTTGTAATCTTCTCTTAGATAATTCATTGCAAGTATATGGAAAGACAATTGATTTTTAATATGTTGATTTTTGTATCCCGAAACTGCAGAACCCCCTTACTAGCTGTAACAGATTTTTATGGACTGCTTGGTGGGGTCTGCGTGTAAGATCACACTGTCTGCAGAGATCACCATACTTCCTCCCTCCAGATTGGATGCCGTTTATTTATTTTTCTGGCCACATTGCCTGGGCTGGGATCCCAGCACTCCTTGAACAGAAGTGGTGACAGAGGCGTCCTGGCCTTGATCCTGACCTGGGGGAGGAGCTGTCAGTCTTTGACCATTGACCATGATGTTGGCCGTGGGTAACTCACACGTGGCCGTGATCATGTTGAGGAGGTTCCTCTCTGTCCCTGGTGTACGGGGCATTTTACTGTGAAATGCTGCTGAGTCTTGTCACATGCGTCTTCTGCATAACCCGAGATGATCGTCTATTTTTCCATCTGCTCTCTCAACGTGGGGTGCCACTGATTGATTTTCTTTTGTTGAACCATCCTTGCATTCTGGGATGAGCTCCACTGAGGCTCATGCATAACCCTTTTAATAGTTTGCTGCACTCAGTTTGCTAGTGTTTTGGAGGATGTTTTGTGTCTGTATTAGCGAGAGGTATGTTGTCTTCAGTTTTCCCTTCTTGTGGTGGGTCCTCTTACTGTGTTCTAACTAGTGGTGTGTCTGTCCCTCAGGTGGAAGCTGTCTGTAATAAATGGGAAGACGACAGCACAAACCCCAGCCAAGGCCTGTCGGACTCCAGACCCCGTGTGCTGATTGGCTGTGTGACTTCGATGACAGAGGGTGCTGGCTACATCAATCAGACCACACACTTCTTGCTAGAGAGCGTTTGTGAAGGTAGGCGGTGGGTTTCTACTTCACATTTAAAAGTGGGTTACATGGTTTTCTTTTTTTCATGTTTATGGATTAGCTTTGAGATGGCTATGTGCATCATTGAGAGGTAGAATTAGGGCACGTTTTGTGTGCTGAAGGGTTTGGGGACCAGCACGGCTTCTGTGGGTGCTGATACACACTCTCTGGTGTTGGGTAGGCTGCTGCCATTCGTTCTGTGTCTGTTTCTTAAGTGCAGTCACCGATTTCTGGGTAATTGTCCTTTTTGCATAATTACTGTTACTGATCTGAGTCCACAAAGTTACAGATACACAGAGGTGCTGTTGTTAAAGGGCTTCTCATGTTCCAGAATGGGACTTGGGCATGACCTTGTGCCTTTCCAAGAGCATATATTCATTTTTGATGACATTCGTTTTTAACTGATCTAAGATTTTCTATTCATGCCTGAGGAAGTAATCTGTCGCTGCTGTTTATTGAGTTTAACCGAACAACTACTTACTGTGTTTGCTGTGTGCAGTGGTGGGTAGGGGAGCAAAGCGGCAGGACACCCAGAGGCGTTGGACCCAGCTCTTCCGGCATGCCTTGTGATGGAGTGGGAGGGGGTAGAACTGCCTGAGGGGGTGCTCTGAGCTGAGCCCCAGCTGTACACCCTGCGGGCCCCACGCCAACAGGAGCAACAGCAGGTGTGCTCTTGTCACTCGGCTGGGAGCCCTGGGGCAGCAGGGCAGTGAACTCAGCACCGGGCAGCTTGCTGGGTTACTTGTCATGGGTCTAAAAGCCAGGACTGACCTTGACCACTAAACCTGGGAGTCCCTCAGGCTGGTGCTGTGGGCATTGCTGGCCATACAGGAGAGGACAGTCACCCCATGGACTGACGCCTGGAGCACAGGGGCAGGGTTCCCCAGCACACGGAGGTCCTCTCTCACTGGGAGTCCTGCTCAGAGGCATCCACAGGGCTGCTGTAATGTGATTACAGAACCAGGTGACCCTTGCAGAGGGGACATTCTTGAAGAGGAAAGAGTGTGAAAACAGATCGCCGCAGGGCTCTGCAGCAGAGGCCAGCAGGCACTCCGGAAAGGGCAGAGAGGAGAGCTGGTAGGCTGTGGTGTCGCATCCACTCACCACTGGGACCGTGGCAGCGTGAGCTTGGCCATGGTGCCTAGGCGCAGGAACGTGTTTGTGTTCCAGTCACAGCACACCCACGGAGTGACCTCTGACCCAGAGTGGGGAAAGGAAGAGCTTTGCTAACCTCGTCTGTCCTTCCAGGACAGTCAGGGCACGCTGTTCCCTTCGGGGTGCGCCTCCCTGTGGGCCAGCAGCACGGTGAGGCCCAGCCGCCCTGAGTGCGGGGCACCGGGCTCTGTGGGGAGGCCCCGGTGGTACACGGTGGTGCCCTGCATGCGGCCCTCCAGAGCGAGGCAGGTCCTGTCGGGCACGAGTGAGTGCAGACTTTCAGAACAGCCCTCGTGGGGATGCTTAGCGTCAGCAGCAGGACTCGGGCTGTTGTCCACGTGAACATCCAATGTGTCCTTGACCCCTGGGGCCGAGGCAGCAGCCGCAGGATGGGGCGCTCAGCCTGCAGCCGCCTGCTGGGGCTCAGGGCTGTGACCTGGGGCTCTTCTCTGCTGTGGGGTGCCCGTGCACAGCAGCAGCCCCACCTCCTTGGGGAGGAGCCACTGTCCTCTGAGTGGCAGTGGTCCTGCTGCTCCCTCTTCATCTGCAGGGTCAGCACCAGATGGCCCTGAGCTCCTGCCTGGCCCATGGAACCGTCCGGCCTGAGGTCCCAGCCTCAGTCGCAAATTTGATTATTTACTTTTGAACTGACTGGTTTATGCGCTCACATGTGTCCTATGGGTCCTTCCTGAGACGCTCCTCAAGGCCCAGGAACCCAGCGCCCGCTTTGTCCGGGGCCCTGCCCTGGGCAGGATGCCTCCGCAGGGACCGGGGGCCGGTCTCCATCCGCCCACGTCACCAACATCCTCAGGTTGTTGCTCTGAAAGCTGCTGCCCAGCCCCCACTCCCACACGGCTCCTGGTGAGCTCTTTATCCTGTGGGACAGGGCAGGCTCCCCACGCCCCTGCCCCGCCGTGACCTCTGGCCTCCATGGCGTGTTCCTCTCTGCAGCCAAGCCGCAGCCAGGGCAGCGTGTGGTGTCCAGACCAGGGCATGGCTGAGCAGGGGGGAGGGGCATTGAAATGAACTAAAATTCGATCACTTTTGACAGTTCATGTGTTGATTGGTGGAGTGATGTTTTCACATTGGCGGACTTTCAAAGTAGCATTAATCAGAAATGATTTGCAAAACTAAAATTCTTTCCAGAAAAAGAAAAGTAACACCTGGCTACATTGAAACAGTTTAATATTGAGCAGTCAGTCATTATTGTTGCTACACGGTAGGTGTTGTAATTTCTTAGGTGTTGTAATTTCTTAGCTCCCCTAACACCGTGTCACTGGTATTGATCTGAACACCGTGCATTTTTCAACGTGATCTTTGTTTCATTTTTCGTGCCGTGGCCTAGAATCTCGCTCAGAGCTGCATCTCACAGCTGATGAACTTGCCCTTGTGGGTACCTGTCATTGGTCTCCCTGGAGGCTATGATATTTTTAATTGAGGAAACGTTAGTAAGCTCGGAGCAAATTGGGTGAAATGTAAGATGCTCACAGGTCTCGGTTTTCCTCTGTGGGAGTGTGTAGCTGTTTTAGCCCTGCTCTCACAGGTGCGGCTCTGTGCCTGGGTCACAGAGATGCTCAAGTGTTTTCATAAACGCACACAGCACCTCACCTGTCTCTCCGACGTCTGAGTGTGACGCCCAGTTTGGACGCTGTGGACTGTGGGCCTAGTCGGGCTCCCTCGTCCCCTTACAGGAGGTCAGTTTGTCCTGATGGGTCAGGACTGCATTGGGAGCGCTGCATGCACTCGGGGATGGGGGCGAGTGCGGTCCTGGCGCTCGGCTCTGACCCGGGCGCGCGGCCTCGCACCTTCCCGCCGTCGTGCCTCCCCGTCACCAGCTGCGTTTTCAGCAACGGCCTTTCCCAGAGGCTCCAAAGCCGAAGATTTCCGGTCCCACATCTCTGATCCTTTAGTGAAAGATTTCCACTGATTTTGAACAAAGTGTAACCAAAGTTTAGAAAAATTCACTTAAAAAAACTAGAAGGAGCCCCGTCAGCTTGATTTACGAAGTGCTTCCTTACAGCTTCACGTGCCTGTCAAGTTCGGATGGTGGGGCAGCAGAGGGAGCTGGGGCGGCCGCCCCTTGTCGTGCAGGTCTTGCGGTCAGTTCCCTTTGAGGACCGTAAAGGCCACAGGCTTGAGGCTGCAGCTGTCCCAGCTGGCGGACATGGCCGCAGCAGGGAGGGAGGGAGTGGGGATCGTGGGTGGACGGTCTTGCCTTCGTGTCGGTGCTTCAGGCCATTGGAACTGGCATCCCTGTGATGGTTGTGAGGACGCAGTTTCCGGTCCAGGGCTGGTTGTGAAGCTGACTCTGCAGTAGTGGTCACCGTCACGTCAGATGCTTCTGCTTCCGTCGTGAGCTCCCAGGGGCTTTGCTTGGACTCTGTGACTCTTTCGGGTAAAAGGCCACAGTCACTTGAGTTCGCTGCATTATTTTCCTCTTTCACTCGTTTACACAAGTGGCACGCCGAAGCTCCTGCTTCCCTTCTGCATGTCCAGGACGATGTGGGCTCAGTGAGCCGTTTTGTTAAACAGTCGTTTGCTAAATGAGGTTGTGGCGTCCAACACGCCGAGTGTGTCTATGCTCGCTGTGGCCGGCACTGTCCTCTCACAGCGACTGCGTGGCAGGGCTGTCTCCGCTGTGGCACCCAGTGGCCCGTGGCTGATGGGCCGCTGTCACAGATGCTGGGGCTCTTGAGTGTTCCCCGGCTTCTGGCAGAGCACACTCAGCATCCAGTGTGAGCCTGTCTCTGAGCTTACTGCTGTCGGAAGTGTTTATTGCAAAATGACAGAGAGGTGCACCTGCCGTAGCCTCTTTGGCCCACGCTCTCCTGTTCTGTGTCAGGACGGCTCAGCCACCGCCTGTCACTGGCCTTTCCCCTCACACCCTGCCAGTGGGGGTCTGCCGGCCCCTTGCATCCTGCACACTGCGGGCGGGCAGTGGTGGGCGTGGCTGCCCAGCCCTCAGGTCAGAGAGGTCTTCCCTTTGTCACCGGGCACCCTGTGTGAGTGACCCTGACGGGGAGGGGCACTCTCACCGGGTCGGGACCGAGCTGGTGGAGAGAAATGTCCGTGTGTCAGTGGGACTCCACCGCGGTGTAGTAGGTCCGTGTTGAGCTGATTGGGTTGCGGGTGTTAATAAGGTGCTGGGATTTTTAGTGAAAAATGTGGGGAATGTCGGAAACCAGATGGGACTGCGGCGGCCGCAGTCCCCTGGACCATGAGCTGCTTCTGCCGCCATGCATGTGCCAGGAGAGCAGGAAAGGCCTGTGTACGCTGTGCGCTATGTGGCCGGAATGTCCCTGAGGAACGCGCTGTCCCCTGCCTTGCAGGTTTCAAGCCGTGCAAGGGGGACTGGGTGCAGGCCGAGTACTGCATCCGGCCGGGCACGTGGAGCAGCGAGGCTGTGTCCGTGAAGCCGCTGAGGTACAAGCGTGTGGACAGGGTAGGTGCCGGGCCCTCACCCCGGGCTCTGGGGCGCACTGGCAGGTCAGACGAGCTTCGGTCCTGGCCAGAAAAGACTGTTTTCTTACTGAGAAGCTGTCTCCGTAGGAGGTGATGAGACTAGCCTGGCAGGTGGTCATAGCTGAGTCAGGAGCACACACACCGGGAGGGGGTGGCCTGGCCATGAGAGCTGGCATGGACCGGGCGTGGTGGGCACACACACTGGGCCAAGACGCAGGCGCAGGGAGGGGACAACTGGCCACCCCTAGTCCACCATCCCGACCTCAGCTTTGGCTCCCAGGTCCCTGCATGCCCGCGCAATTTTTGGGGTGTTGCTTCTCCTCCCAGGGCAGGGTACCCCAAATTGCACTTGAGTTGCCTGCAGGAGCCCAGGCAGGTGGATGCCTGCAGCCCGCTGGCCTTGGTGTTCCCAGGCCCGCGTGGGGTTCAGACGGCTCCCATGCGGTGCCCGCAGGTCTGCATCTCCAGCCTCTGTGGAAGAAACGGGGTGATAGACGACAGCATCTTCTTCACCTTGGACTCTCTGAGGCTGCCTGAGGGGTACGCACCCCAGCGGCATGACGTGGTCAGTGCTGTGGTGGTGGAGAGCAGCCAGTCCTGCTACGTGTGGAGAGCCCTCTGCCTGACCCCACTGACAAGGCGGTGAGCGGGGCTGAGCAGGGACTCCGGGGAGGGGCCGGCATGCGTGCTGTGGCACTAGGCCCAGGGCCCGAGCCGCGTGGGTGGGGGGAGCGCCTTCTGCGGGGGGGGGGGGCGGTCCCCATGGCCGTTGGAGGGCGCGGGACGGGGTCCCCCTCACCCTGGTCCCCCACGGCTGCTTTTTGCACTTGGATGGTTTGCGTGGGCTCTTGCACGTGTCAGCATTTTTTAGGACGTGCTGGACGGAGTGGGTTCCTAGAGGCCGAGGCTCAGCACCTGCCCTTCCCCGGCGCCCCCGCCTCACCTGCCGTCGCATGTGGTTGAGAGCGTCACAGCGTGTGTGGATGGCCTGTGCCCTGCAGGCTGGGTCGGGCGGGGTCTGCCCCTGGGAAGAGCAGCTGGCAGCCACACGTGGCCGGTGGTGCTGCGGGGACAGACAGGTCCGTCCCAGGGCAGCGTCTCTCGTTCTCCTGAGAGGGCGCTTCTCGTTCAGCTGTTGAGACACTTTGCAGCAATGGAAGTGTTCTTCCAAGTGTAGCCTCCCGGCCCCTAATGAGCAACGCCCTCCTGGCCGCCGGAGAGGCCACACAGAGAGGACACTGGACACCCCCCTTTGTGACGAGAGGTGGGAGAGGTCCCCCATCTCTCGCATCCCTGGAGGCAGTGCTGAGGTGGAGGGGGTCCCTGGGGGTTCTCAGTGGAGGGGTCGCCTGTGTCACCTCCTGTCTGGAGTTAGTAGGATCTGTCGTTTTCTCCTTTAAGGTGACTGCTATGTTGTCAGAAATCCTGAGGATTGCAGGGACCCTGGATCAGTTTCTGGTCACTTCTTTGGGGGTGGGCTCTTGTCCCTCATCTTGCCACCGGTCCAACAGAGATGCCGTGCAGGGCGGGGGCCTCAGGTGAGAGGGACGCTGTCCTTGGTGCTCTTCACAGAGACAACTGCACCTCCACGGCCACGCAGGCTGCCGAGGAGGCCTGCGAGGCCCTTTTAGTGAAAGACAAAGGTGGCATCGAAGTGACGACGCAGACGAATTTTGGAACGCTGAAAGAAGGAGGGAGCAAGAGCCTGGTGATCTGTTTAGAGTGAGTTTGCGCTCAGAGGACGTCACGGGTTTTGGGCTGCAATTTAGAAATTCCGTAGGACCAGCTCGGCCAAGTTACTGCGAGGACGTTCTCGAAAAGTTTTTCACCCCAAAACTTCCTTTTTACTTAGACTTATGGAAGTATTTGCTGTCACCGTTCACTAGTTACACCAAATTCTGTGTTTTGTGGTGCTTGTTCCATGAACGTCTTACTGTTAGAAATTCTGTGTTTGGGTTCATTCTCTCTGTCCAGGAATAAAGGAGATGCTCCTCAGAGCTTGGTCAGCTGCAGGCTGGCGGGCTGGGACAGAGCCAGACAGTTCAGGGTCCAGCTGCTGCGGGCGGCCCAGCCAAGCCTGGGGGAGCCCCCTGGCTCTGGTCGCGATGAGACAGCTGGTTTCGGGGCAAGTGCTGGCCCAGAGAAGGACGCCCACGGGCCGCCGGAGGGCATCTCGGCCAGCAGCAGGGAGGTCTCTGCAGGTAGGTCTGCGGCTGGGGCCCGGGGGCTGGGTGGGGGCCAGGCGGGGGCGATGTGGCCGGACATGCCTGGCGCTTTGGGTTTTGACCTTCTACAATGGTTCAGGGCTGGCAGAGGAGCAGGAGTGCTGGGGGGGCCCCCATGGTCTGTCTGGGTTGGGGAAGCGCTGCCTTTGTCACCGCTGATCTGTGCGCGCCACCTCTGTGTGCCCGTGCATCTGACGGGTATGATGTCATCCCCCAGACGCCTGTCCCCGTGAAGGAGAAAGTGGAGGAGATGAACCGAGTGTCTCCCCACGAGTGGCGCACGCACCCACTGGGCTCCTCCCTCCTGGCGGAAAGGCCCTGCTCGGGGTCACCTGTGATGCCAGGTACGAACGGACGGTCCGTGGACAACCCTTCTAGGGTGGCTGTTGTAAAAGTGTCAGTAGCTCTTTTGACGGGACACAGTCTTGAAACTTGGTGGACAAAATGGCAGGAGTGGGTCTGCCACCCGGAGGCAGCGACCCCCCACACCTGACAGCCGCCCCGCCCCTTCAGCCACACCTCTGCCGGGTGTAGGACAGGCCCTCGGCCCGGTGCTGGCGCCATGTCCGCTGCGTCCTTGCCTGCGTCCAGAGCCCCTACCTCTGCCTGCTGGCCTCCTGTCAGCGGGGCGCTTGGCTGCAGGCCTGCCCTTCCCTCCTGTGTGTCCCCTGCATTTGCTTACTCTAAATCTTGTAGAGACGCGGACCTGCCTAGCCTCAGGCCTGGGGCATCAAACCGCTGTGGTGTGACGGCACAGATGGGGCAGGCTGCAGGGGCCGCAGAGCACAGTGGCCCGGGGGGTGGGGGGTGGGGGGTGGGCAGGAGCCAGGGACAGAGAGGACGGTGTGTTCTGGGTCATGACTAACAGTTCTGAGTGGGGGTACTGGAAATGCTTCTGCTGCGGCTCTCAGGTCTGAGAATCCCAGAGTGCGCTTGACTGTTGTGGGAAAACATGGCCTTGCTGGTCATCGAAAGCCCCTCTTTTCCCTGTGAAAGAATTTTGACAAACGAGGGGGGCTGTGGCCTGAGCGCAGGCGCCCCTTGTGCACTGAGGGCATGCTGGCTCACGATGACGCGGGTGGAACCCCTTGTCCCCAGGCTCCCCGGCCGCTGCAAGGAGCTGCTGCTGCTCTGCTTCCCCACCTTCGTCATCGGCCGCATCCTGCACGTGAACGTCATGAGCACGGAGGAGCTGCTGATAGCCGCCCGCGAGCCCTTCTCCTGGAAGAAGCCGCAGAGTCCCCCGGCCCCAGCACCCACGAAGACGACGGTCGTCGTGACCACGCAGAGAAGGTACCACTGGCTCCACCGGCAACCACGGTCACGCGGCCTGGAGCGCACTCACGCTGTGAGGGGCCCGCGGCCAGGACCCTCCATCGCTGCGTCTGGGGGACCTGGGTGTTTTCACAAAACTCTTACGTCCATCCTCAGAGGGTCGGGTGTGGTCGCACGAAGCCAGTGACCCTTCCCCTGGGCTCCCACCCCGACTCGTGTCTCCGATAGCCCATCCCCCATCCCGTCTCCTGGCATCCCATGTCCCACTCAGGTGCCCAGAGGCACCTCTCAGCGAGTGGTCAGTGGGGCGTGGTGCCCCAAGTGTGGCTTGTTTGTGGGGACAGGTTGCTGGGCTACTAGAAGCACGTTTGAAGAGTGGAATTAAGGAAAACCACGTTGTAGCATGCTGGGGACACATGGCCAGGGCACTTAGGAACTACTCAGACTTTAATTGCTGTCTTGTCTCAAAAGCCTCTGAAAAGCTGACTTTTATTTTTAAATTTGGTGCCAGAAAAGTTTACCTGCAGGGACGTGACGCTATTGCACAGCCTGACCTGACCTGTATGTCACTTGTGGTGGGCTGCTGTCATGGGTGGGCTCCCTCGGGGACTGCCTGGACCCGGGGAGACAGGTCTACTTCTCTCATCCCAGAAATCCTGAGTGCCAAGTGAGGTCTTGCCCCGTGACGGTGTAAGATACGGCACCTGAACTTGTACTGACTTGTTAGCAGAGGAAGCGTGTGGCCCTGGGCCAGCACCTTAACCTCTCTGAGCCTTCAGCACATTGTAAAGTGATACCCCTTCCCTCGTGCGGCCACGAGGTCTATAACTACGGGCCTTTGCTGGCACAGAGCAGTCCGTGGTGATCAGTAAGCAGTGACGGCCGTTGGTCCCTAACGGGGCCTGTCCTGCACGATGGGGTATCAGTTACAGGAGTGTCTGAGAAGCCCCAGCCAACAGCTCCTTTGTGGTGACCGTTGGCTGCACTGGGGGAGGGGTGGGCCCACACTGCAGTGCTTCAGTGCCCCGGTCAGCTATTTCCACGGAAATAGTGGTGGTCTCTGTGGGAACATCTCCAGGACGAGAGGCATTCCCTGTCATCGTGCTAGTGGCCCAGGTGCCAGTCCTGGCTGGCTCAGACGTCCTGGGAGCGCCAAGTTGGTCCCCTCTGGGGCACAGCATGGGCTCTGGTATGCGCTATGCGTGCGTCTGCCTAGCTGGTCCACAGAGGCTGGGCTCTGGGCAGGTGAGCTCCGCCCCGAGCCCCTGCGGCCGCGTGGTGAGGCTCGCCGTTTGGGCCGGTGACCTGAGTGTGAGTGCTGGTGGCCTGTCCCCTCTGCCACTCAGGTTAGTCACTGGCGCTCCTCTGTCCCTACCCACATGGGCTCATGTCCAGCCCCTGCCACAGACC
Source organism: Lyroderma lyra (assembly GCA_004026885.1). Lineage (NCBI taxonomy): Eukaryota > Metazoa > Chordata > Mammalia > Chiroptera > Megadermatidae > Lyroderma > Lyroderma lyra. The sequence continues at coordinate 48,090 of PVJL010006329.1, read as the reverse complement.
CATGGGACGGGGATGGCTCCCCAACGCAGCTGGGGCCCTGGGCTCTCCGGGGTGTTTCTGCTGTGGAGCTAGTGGGGGACCACACGTGTGGTGACTGTTGGTGGGACAAGGAAGCGGGGTGCATGCCCCACTCTTAGCTCAGGTTGCAAGTGAAGGCCATTGGAACTGGGGGAGCCTCGCACCTGCCATCTTGCACCTCAGGTGGACCGCTGGCTCGGGGAGAACGCCCCGTCTTCCTGTTGCCACGTCAGGCTTGCCTGCAGCCCCAGGGACGCACTCCCCTCTGGTGGCCAATGTGGTGACCCCAGCAGCACCCTGTCCTGGGAAAGGCAGAGCTCGGGGTGGCACTGAACTTCCCAAAAGCACTTCCAGCCCAGTGCCGGATGGGGGCCCTAGCCAAGCGGTGGTCAGCACTGGCGCGCTCTGACTGTCGTGTCCCCGTCGAGGACGGCAGCTAGTGCTCGGCTCATGGGCAGCCCGCTGGTTCCGGGAGGTTCCGGGAGTCCGGCCGGCCCCATCCTCCTGTTGGAGCGAGGCCGCTTGGCTGCCACAGTGTGGGCCCAAGGCCCAGCCGGGTGGTGGGGAGGAGGCCCCAGAGCTGGAACAGCGTTGGCAGGCCTTGCGTCCGTCGGTTCTGGTGGTTGAAACGGGAGAGCACGTCTCAGTGGAAACGTCTGTGTGGAACGCCGGGGAGGTAACAAGAATCGTGTTGAACTCGCGACTTCCTTCTTAAGGAACTCGAGACGGCAGCTGCCAAGCTTTCTGCCACAGTATCCGATACCGGACAGGCTGAAGAAGTGTGTGGATCAGAAGATGGACATCCTCACGTTCCAGCCGTCGCTCGCGGAGGTAGGCGGGGTGCGGGCCGGGACCACACGCGTGTTGGCGGGCGAATCGGGGCGACCTCGTCGGGCTCAGACCGCAGGCTGGTCCACTCTATCACCGGTGGCGGCAGGTTGGGGATGGGGACACGGGCACTGTGGCCATCGCTCTAGAGATGCATGCCCGTGTGGATGGTGCGGCAGGAGACCACGCCTGTGCGGGGGCTCGGGGCTGGGGTGGGGGGCCAGCGTGGTCAGGGCGCTCTGGCGTGGTCTCCCCCTGCCGGGCTCGGCAGTTGAGCCTGTCAGCAGCGTTTGCGGTGACCTCTGGACGGGGCTGGGACGCGGTGGGGGCCACCCTCAGAACCGCCGCGCCTGCCTTCTTCCTGCTGTCCCCGTGCTGTCCCCGTCCTGTCCCGGGGCTTCTTGCTGCTCAGGTGTGCTGGCCTCTCACTGGAGGAGGCCTCATATGAATCCACCTCCCGACACAGGCGGAGAAGGGGTGGGACCCCACCGGGGAACGGGGCAGAGGGCAGGGTGTGCCAGTGGGGCCGCACGCCCACGTGAGGGGAGTGGGTGGCTGTCACACGTGGCAGTCGTGGCATCTCCCTTGGTGGAAGAGACAGCCTGGATGGCCCCGAGCCTGTGGGCCTGGAGGGCGTGAGCCCGTGGGGTGTCGGCCTGGGACAGAGGAGCACGCCGGCTGTGCAGCGGGGGCCTGGCCCAGGGCAGGGTGGGCAGCTCTGCACAGCTGGTGCTGGCGTTGCCACCTGAGGGACCAGGCGCGGGGCAGGGGTGCTGAGGCCGGGAGCTGATGCGCTTGCAGTGCGTCTCGCCTTCACTGAACACCAGCCGGGGGCTGGGGGAGGGGCCTTCCTCGGAGTGCAGAAGCTACCAGAAGAAAGGAGTTTTGTGTCGGCAGGAAGCGCGTCCATGGTGGTAGAAAAGGGCTGTGTGGTTTAGGGCTCCAAAGTGTGTCCACCATTAAAAGCCCGATTAACCCCCGACTGCCGGTGCCTGGCGGACGCGGCCCTGCCCGCAGTGCTGCCTGCTGCCGTGGGCATGCCGTGGGCACGCCAATGCATGACGTGGCCTGCGCCCCTCCCGCCCTCGGCAGACGCGGAGACGGCTGCACCCCTCCTTAACCTTTGCTCTTCTGCATGTAGTGTGGGCTTTTTTCTGTCAGCTTTTAAGATGGTCTCAATCTCTAGTTTAAAGAAGTTTGAGTTACAGCAGCCTCGGTGTACTTTCATTCACATTTCTTGGGGTTCTTTGAGCTTCTTGGATACGTGGGCCAGTTGTTCTCCTCAAAATTGAAAGAAGACGTTTTTGGCCATTCTATCTCCAAATCTGTTTCTGCCCCCTGCCCCCCAATTTTTGGTGCACGTATTAATCTATTTGGCCACTTGATGTTGGCCCACCACCTACGGGCACGGCTCATTTTGCTCCGGTGCCTCCCTTCCACGTTGCATTTTGGTTACTTTCTACTGCTGTCTTCACGGTCGCCTATTTGTCCTTTGTGATGTCTCATTCCATCCAGTGTGTTTTTCCTGTGGACATTGTAGTTACAGTGTTACCTCTGCGACTTCAACTTGGGTCTTTTTAGATCCTCCGTGTCTCTGCGAAGGTGCTCAGTCTTCCTCAGCTTACGGGCTGTAGATGACACGGGTTTAACAGCGGCTCTGACGTCCTTGTCCGCCGACGTACCACAGGCTTGCTTCTGGGGACGGTAGGTTCTCTCCTCATTACGGGTTCCGGTTCTGCTGCTTTCGTGTGGCTGCCCTGTGTCCTGGATTTTACCTTGTTGGGTGTTGGGTGTATTTCGGTTCCTGGAATGGTTTTGAGCTCAGTTCTGGGACGCAGCTGTTACTTGGAAGTGTCTGGACACTTTGAAGCTTTAAAGCCTCGGGAGGCTGAACTCAGCACGGCCCAGGCGGCTTCCCTGCACGTGTCTGTGTTCCAACTGGCAGGGCCACTGTGCTCGCCCTGCCTGAGCGCTCAGAATTGTCCCCTTCAATCCAGTGGTTCTCAGTGGTGACACTGCTCCAGGAGGCATTTCTGGTTGTCAGGACTGGGTTGCCTCTGGTGGGTAGCTGCCAGGGACGCTGCACGGCCCCTCCCGTGCCCAGGACGGCCCCTCCTGGAGAGCGGTCCAGCGCAGGGGTCACCGGTGCCTGAGGAACCTGCTCTTATCCCGTCGATGGGCCTCCTGGCCTGTGGCGTCCACACAGGCACGGCCCGACGCGGTGACAGCTTGGCGGGGACCCGGTGCTCCACCTCCTCGCACAGCTCCCAGCTTCTCTCCCTGCGCCAGGTCTGGCAGTGGTCCCGTTGTGGGCCAGTTTGGGGCTCGCTCAGGTGGCTGCCCCGAGCTCAGGGTCGCCGTCCCGCGCAGCCCAGCGGCCAGCTGGCAGCTGCCACTTCGTGCTGAGGGTCGGCAGCCTGACCCAGCCGCTGCCTGTGGCCCTGCTCTCACTGGCTTGCTGCGTCTTTTCAGCTTCTGAACATGTCAAACTACAAGGAGAAGTTTTCTACTTTGCTCTGGCTCGAGGAGATTCACGCAGAAGTAGAGCTAAAAGAGTACAACATGAGTGGGGTCACCCTGAAAAGAAATGGGGACCTGCTGGTGCTGGAGGTCCCCGGACTTGCTGAGAGCCGACCATCCCTGTACTCAGGTGGGTGGTCACATGCTGTGTCCCCTGGGAGCCCGCGGGCACTGGGCCACGCTGCCTCGGTGCAGCCCCTTCCACGGTCCCGTTGTCTTACGGGTACCTCTGGGTTTCAAGCAGGTGACAAGCTGATTTTAAAGACTCAGGAGTACAGCGGACACGTCATCGAGTACGTCGGCTACGTGACCGAGGTGAGAGCCCACGTGGCCACGTCGGGTGAGCCTGCCAGGTGTTGGGTCAGTCGGAGGGCGTCCTGCCTGGGTGTTGATGGCATCTGGGGAAATCTGAGGATGAAGTGAATTCGTAAGCAAGGTTGGCGTGCAAAGAGAACGCGGTGTCTCAGGAAATCTTCGAGCAGCACCGTCCCCCGTCAGCGCCTCCCGTGTGCATCACATCAGCGTCTGGCCAGCTGGAGGCGCTCTGAGTGTGTCCCGAAGGGAGAGCCCTGGTGGCAGAGTGCTGACCTGCTCAGCGTGGTCACCTCTCGGCTAGTGCGGGGCGGCTCTGTGGCCCCTGAGCAGGTCCCACGGCCCCTGCCCTGCACAGAGCAGTGGTCACTGGGCCTGAACCACAGGGCTCGCTGGCCCCAAACCAACCATGTGCTGACCAGCAGTCGAGGGACTGCAATGGCCAGGGGCGGTCTTGCTTGCAAAGGGCAGAGCTGCTGTGCCCCCAGGGGTACGGGGACCAGAGCCGGGGGCGAGGCGCCGAGCTCACTGTCACCAGGCCCCACCCCCACCCCTGTGTGGCTGGAGGCGGGGGGCCCTGCAGAGCCCCCCAGGTGGCGTGGTGGCAGAGGGGCTCTTGGAGTGGGCTGCTATTCCGGTGACGTGCACTTGCTCCGGTGACCAGCAGCGCGTGCGCTCACGCTGGTGCCAGGTGCAGGGACGTCCCCGGGGGCCGCTCTCTGTGGGCGAGGTGTCCACTCCCCAGGGACGGCAGCTCTGCAGCTCGCCTCCTCGAGGGGCCTCCCCGTGAGCTCGATGGAGCACGCGCCCGGGAGCAGGCACCTTCCTCCCTCCCGCTCTGTGTGGTCGAGTAGCAAGCGCTGTTGTCTTTGCTGCGTGGCCTGACACGCTCGCGTGGCCCCGCCATCTGCACTGGCCTGTGCTCACTCGGTCTATCTTTAATGTCAGATGTCGTTTCTTGAGTGGCTGTCGGTAGCCGTGCTGGTGAGTGGTGCCCCGGGGCCCCCGGTCCACAGGCTGCTGTCTGCGCCGATTCCGGCCCTCGTCCAGACCAGTCCCATCACAGGATGCCCAGCAGCCTGGGGCCCTGACTCCACCTGAGCTCCTCAGCTTGCGGGCTCCCCTTCCTGTGTCCTCCTGTGTCCCCCAGAAATGCCTCCTCCCTGCTCTTCTGGGAGCACTTTGTGCAGGACGTAGCTGTGGCGGCGGGTCCTCAGACGTCCGGTTCCCTGCGCTGCTGGGCGGGTGGGAGGCCTGGGGGTGGCCTGGGGAGGCGGTGGCCCTTGTGTGCAGAGCCCAGGTGGAGAGTGGCCTGTGAGGAGGGGTTCAGGAGCATGCCTGGGGGCTGGAATGGCCCGCTGACCTCATCCTTCCTGGTTACTGCCGCGTGTGCTTCAGGTGCCGGTCGCAGCTCCGATCTGCGGGATGAGTGTCTCCTGGGGTGCCACCAGGCAGACAGAAACCTGTCCCAGGAAATCAAGTCTGAACCATGGGAACTAAACTGTTCGTGTCTTTTGTAGATTCATGAAGAAGATGTAACTCTTAAACTTAATCCAGAGTTTGAGCAAGCGTATAACTTTGAACCTATGGATGTGGAATTTACATATAACAGGTAATGCTCTCAGGACTTCCTGCAAATGCGTGTTCACCCCTGATCCCTGGCTGCCTCCCCCTCCGGCCACCCCTCAAGCTCCTGGGGGTGCAGGAAACAGAGGCCGGCGGGGAGCTCCCCGCGCTTGGTGTGCGTCAGGACTGCAGCGTGTGAATGCACGGGTTTGAGGGTACAGAGTTGCAGACACCCGCATGTTCGTTCTTTGGGGGGCCTGAAGCACACCGAGTCCTTGGTTCCCGATAGCTTGTGACCATCACCCTCTACTGGTCGCATTATGAGCAGCAGTGACTCTGCCACCCAGCCAGCCCCTTTCTCCACCACTGACTCGGGTCGGTCTTTCTCTGTCCCTTGTTTTACAAACCTGTGTGTGCCTGTGTGTGCACAGAGAGGAAAATGCGTTCCTTAGACTTAGTGGTTTTGAACGTGGCTCTAGTTCCTGGGGGGCTGTGACGAAGGCCCCTCCTGCTGACGCTTCGGGGCAGTGGCGAGCCCCCTGGCCTCAGTGCTGCTGCCGGGGCCTCTGCCCTGTCTCTGGTTCCAGGTGTGTGTGGCGCTGCATGCCCGGGCTGTGCCCTGCAGGGGACTGTGGTCTGGCTGTGGCGATGTCCCGCACAGCGGCCCGTCTCCCCCTGCGTCCGCGCCTGACAGCCTGCTGACTCCCACCCTACCGAACAGCCTGGCGGGGAGTGCACCTCGGGCGTGTTGGCCCTGAGATTTCTTCGTCTGCAGAATGCTTGCTCACGTCTTGTATTGAATAATTTGATCTTTGTTATGCTATTTGTAGGACTCTCTCATTCTTTGTGCTAGACTGTCCGTACATGTGGGAGGGGGACGGCAGAAGAACAATTTATTTATAAAAACTTGTGCATTGTCACGTGTGTACACTCCAGTTGCTTTCCAAGTCCTCTCCGTTGGATGCAGTGCACCCACCAACGTGCTTTCTTTACTTCTCAGAACAGTTTGGGAATGCGTCGGTTTTTATGCTGCTGCTGTCTTTGAGCTCCACCCCGTCCACACCACCAAAATGTTTCCCTTTGAGGACTTTTTTTTCATCTGGGGAAACAAAAGAAGTTGTCTGGGAGAGGTTGGGTGAACAGGGCAGCACGGGGGTCATGCGGCTCAGCGTGGGGGTGGGGGGCACATGCCTTGTCTGCCACTCATGGTTCGTGTCCATCGCCATCGTGAAATGGGCAAACGCGGTGAAAATCTCCAAAAATAATTCACCAAAGCCACACGCAGCCTCTCACCACCACGCCTGCTGGTGCACGGATGCACAGGGCTCCTCCAGCGCTGGCCTGGCGGGGGGAGCCTGTATGGCAAGGGGCCCACCCTCCAGAAGATCACTCCGGCTTGTTGGGGTGCCCCCCGTGTTACATGTAACTTCCCTAGATCTTCACTTGTCTTTTCGCTTTCTTTCAAGTATCTTTTCCGACAGTGAACTCATCTTTTTCTTCAGTGTCAGGGCTTTCTGTGTCTTGTTTAAGAAACGGTCCCACATCTGGGCTGCGCCAGGTTGTGGTGAGACGGGGACAGTGGCCCGTGGAGAAACAGAGGTGCAGGGGGTGCCGTGGTAGGGTTGTGGTGCTGTGGACGCAGTGCAGGGCATGGCGGAACCGGCAGCAGTGGGGTGAGGTCCAGGGAGCACACTGGTTTGTTTGCTGCTTCACTGAGAGAAGGGAGCTCGTGGGAAGCCTCCGGGACAGCTGGGCAAGGGAGAGGGCGGGGTGAGGCGGCGGAGTGGAGGCCGGAGGCCCCAGGTCCTCAGGGGAAGGTACACGCCCCCGGGGGTGGCTGGTGAGAGAGTTGAGCTGATTTGTAAATAGACGTTTCTGATGACTCGTTTCTCTAGAACATGAAATATTTCAGAAGGAGAACAGGGCCACTGTCCTGACACATGTGCAGTTGAAATGTCCCTACGGACGCCCCTGGGCGGGGCCCCAGTGGGAACCTTGGGGCCTGACTGTCTGGCGTCCTCCTGCGTATCCACCGAGGTCACAGCAGCATGTTCCGAGACCCGCTCCAGCCCTCCCGTTTCTCAGCCTGAGGCGGGGGTTGCTCTGCCTTCTTTTCTCTCTGGCAGGACCACGAGCAGACGCTGTCACTTTGCACTGGAACAAGTCACCCACTTAGGTGTCAAAGGTACGGTTGTTTGGGATGATAGCGTTCCACTTCCCAGAGCATTTGCACGAACTGCATGTGAAACGGTGTGTAAGACACAGTTGCCTCAGTCTTACACGGGAAGGAAATCCGCGTGGTAGCCAGTGTGTTTCTTCCTGTTGGGGAGTTGGGTTTTCTTACTGTTTCAGCTTTACCAAAACCACTTGTTCCTATCGGAGACAAAGCCACCGCACCCCGCGCTGCCCCTCTCTAGGGTTCGGGGTGTGCTTCCCAGCAGGCACTTGGGTGGCCTTGCTCACACAGCGCGGAAGCAGGGCCGGCACACACACGAGTCACCCCGGGGTTGCAGCAGACATTCGGGTTGTCTCTGTTTGTCTCCTTAAAGCTTTTTGATAACACCTGCCTTGTTACCTTTTCCTGTTCCAAGTGTTGTTTCCAGAAGAAGTCATCTTGCAGGCTCCGCAAGTGACAGGCAACTGGACCTGTGCACCAGCCGCCCAGAACAACGGCCAGTCCACCACCAAGGTACTGCCCTGATGCTGTCGGCGGGCCTAGGTAGAATCCAGACGAGTTCCCACCTTGCCTAGAGTAACGGGGAAGTGTCGCTCACAAATAGCCCCAAGTCACAGTGACAGTAAAATGTTCACAAAGTGGCTTACGAGCTCACGGTTTTGTCTTAAAAGTATGTGGTTTCGTGCACATTCAGGCAGACACGTAGGGTAGTATATGCTGAGGAAACCGTCCGGAAGGACACACACCCAGCAAGGTGTTAACGTGTAGGATCTCCTTGAATGGTACAGAGATATTTTATTTTTACTTAGACAGCCCAGGCTCCATAAATAGTAATATCGTGCCTGTTACGGGCCAGGTATTGTCCTAGGCTCTCCCTGTATTTTTATGGAAAACAGAAGCGGTTTTGTTTGTCATTGTGTTTCCAGTAACAAAAACTCTCAGTGTCTTGGAGGAGCTTGTGACCTATTCTGTGCTATTGGAATTTGCTATTCTGAGCATGTTTTAGGTGTATAATAAATACTGACCTTTAAATCATAGCCAATATTTAGAAACTCTTTTACCATTTGATAGCCCCTCTCCAAAACTGCAAAAGTAATGGTGTCAGAATGCCTACACACAGAAAGTTCTATAAAGGCAGCAGCAAAAGGTTTCCATTAAAATCACCTGCTGTGCGTTTCACATCTGATGCGGTTTGCTCTGAACGTAAGAGGGGTCTTCGTTGGACACAGATGCGGTGTCGTCTGCAGACTCCCCTTCACCACCCAGTTCCCGGCCCACCCCACCGTCTGGCTCTCAGGGAAGGTCTGCGATGCCAGTCCTGGGTGTGGGGTGCGGGGTGTTGCTGTTTAGGTGGGACACATTCTGGGTTGGCTGAATTGTAATCTTTTTCAACGCAGAACGTTTTCTCTTTCTGGACCAAGTCGCAGATAAACTCACGGACATTCCACACACAAACCCGGATGGAGTCACGGGGCCTGCATTCACCTCCCACCTTCACCATGTGAAACAGCAGTGTCAGACACGAAGCGTCAGCTGTCACAGGACAGTGATTCCTGAGACGAAGCAGGTGGCCCCAGCTCACAGCCCCGCTAGAGTCTGCAGGCCAGGGAGTAGAACGCAGAGTGCTTTTGGGGTTGACCAAGCACCACCCCCCCCCTGAGTTTTCAGCTGAGGACTCACCAGTGCATGCTTCTGATGGGGAGACCTAACCCCTGGAGAGCAGAGGGGAGCCCTGTGTTCCCACAGCCCAGCCAGCAAAGTCTCTGTGGGCTGTGGCCAGAGGAGGGGGAAGAGTGGGTCCCCAGACTGACAGGGTGGGAGAGCAGGCCTCTCTCTGAGTGATGTAGCCACACCCCAGAACAAAGGTCAGGGGTTGTTATCAGAGTATAAGAACTGCCAGCACCCACCAAGGTGTCGAGTTCACACTGTCTGGTGTGTCTAATCCAAAAATAAAATAAATGGAGGAACACAACCCACAGTAAGAAATGGCAATTGAAATCAACCCTCCAAAATAACAGTGGTGGTAGAATTAGCAGTCATGGACATTAAACAGTTACGATAACTACCTTCCGTGTGGGCAGGATGGGAGAGGAAGCTGTGAGCACGTCCCTGGGGACACAAAAGGTGGAAAAGACACAGATGCTTCTTCTGGAGATGAAAACAGATCTGACAGGATTAAGAGCAGACTGGACACTGCAGCAGGGAAGATGAGTGAACTTGAAGACAGTAATAGAAACCATGGAAAAGAAACCAAGAGAATCTTTTTAAAAAAATTACTCTAAAAAACAGAGCCCATTTTTAACAACACTGAGCTGTGGGGAAGCTGCAGCTTCGTGTCTACGTGACTGGGATCCCACAGGCGGCAGCGGGGTGGGGGAGGTTAGAAAACAAATGGTGAAACTGTCCTAATTTGATAAAAAGTGTAAAGCTGCTGCCGAGGAAGCTCACCAGATCCTGAATACAAGAAACACGAAGAGAACGGCCGCAAGGCGTAGAGAAGTGCCCGAGAGTCACCAGAACACAGCGCATCTCAGAGACAGAAAGTCCGTCACGCAGCAGACAGCGAAAGGGCATCTGCAAAGAGCTGAGAGGAGAAACGGCCAACCCGGAGCTCTACGTCCAGTTGGCACTTTACAGAAAAGGAGATGAAATAAAAAAACTCCTTCAAACTTAAAAACCCGAATGGTAACAAGATTTGTGCGTGAGCAGACCCACGCTGCTAGAAATGATCGTCCTTTAGGCGTGAGGAAATGACCCCCATGGAAATGAGGACCCACCTACACACAGGAACGAAGGACCGGCCGTGACACGTGTGGGAAGAGCTTCCCCCTCATTAAGAAAAGGCTCTTTGAAAGACAATGGACTTTTTACAAAGCAGGAAGCCCTGCCTGCCGTAAGTGCACTTTGGGGACAGTGTGTGGAGTGAACGAGGCCGTCACAGAGGACCGGTGCTGTATGGTCCCTCTCATCAGAGATACTGAATCGTCACACTCCCAGGGTCAGACAGACAGCCGCTGCTGGTGGCCGGGGCAGGGCAGACGCGAGGCCTCGGCTGCGCAAGGGACGTGAGCACCATGCGTGCTGGACGGCACCAGCAGACACTGCCGACGCATTCTGACCACAGTAGAGTTTTTAAATAACGTTTACAAAGGAAATTGGCTTCCAAAGTTGAAGTGGCGCATTGTGAGTTGTACCACATGCAAGTGTAAATGTGCAAAGGAGCAGAAGGGATGGGCGAGGGGAACATTGCTGTCATTTGTCACACTGTGCGTGAAGGAGCCTCACTCCCTGGGAGTGGACTGTGTCAGGGAAAGGCACGGACTGGACACCCTAGGACGGCCGCGAAAGTAACAGTACAGGGACTTGTAACCGAGAGACCAAAGCCAAGCCAAGGGAGTCAGTTTAAAGAGTAGGCAGGAAAAGGTACACGTGCTCGTCTGCCATAGCCTCATGTAGTTTCTGTCCACTGGTACTGTCATTTACTGAGCGAATTTAAAAATTGCTGTGGAAATGCAAAGGACCCACAGTTTTCAAAACAACTTTGAAAAAGAACAGACTCAGAACTCAGGTTACCTGATCTCGAGACATGTCCCCAAATTACAGCAGTCGGCACAGGGTGGTCCTGTCGTCGAGGGGGGCAGGTGCGTCAGCGGAATGCAGCAGGAGCTGGAAATGGACCCCCACTGTCTGCACAGCTGGTCTCCTGCAGAGGCACCCACGAGGCGGGGAGGGGGAGCGGGCGGGCTTTGCACCCAGCCGTGCTTGGACACCTGGGCATCTGCACGCAGAGACGCATCCGTACCTCACCGCGTTCACAGACATGAACTCGGATGGTTCGTAGCCCTCAGTATAAAGCCTGACCACCATGAAACTTGTGGGAAACAGTGTGGGAGAAAATCTTAATATCCTTAGGTTAGGCAGAGAGTTTTTAGATGTGATGCTGAGAGTGTGATCCATAAAGAAAATACTGATAAATTTGGACTCCAGTGGATTAAATATTCTGCTTCAAAAGACTGTTAAGACGAGGGAAAGGCACGTGAGGAGATATTCGCAAGTCACGGCAGATGAAAGACTTGTATCGAGAGTGTATATTAGAGAACTCTACAAACTCAACAAGAAAACTTAATTTAAAAAGTGAACTAAAGACTTGAACAGATACTTCCCAAAGAATACACATGAATGGTGACGAAGTCCACGAACAGATGCTATGGGTCACCGGGGACACAGATCCAGCTGCTGTGCTGACCAGAACGGCCAAAATGGAGAAAGCCGACCACACCCAGGGTCCTGAGCGTGTGGGGCAGCTGGAGCCTCAGACGAACCGCTGGGGATGCATGGCAGGAAGAGCATTCCGGAAAGCCGTTTCTGGAGAAGACTCCAAGCGCCCCATCTAACGGTCCAGCCACTGCACTCCTGACCCTAGAGGAGGAGTGAAAGTGTGTCCACCAGAGGCTTGTGCACGAGGCTCATAGCAGCCTTACCTGCAATAAAAGCAAGAACAGGAAGGAGCCCAGTGTCCCCCACAGGGGACCGCGAAAATGACTCGTCTGTCCTTGTGATGGAACACTCAGCTACAGAAGGAGCAGGTGGACACAGCCACTCACACGAGCCTCCAGACGGTTCCTTACGCCGCGGGAAGGGTCGAGCCAGAAAAGTTGCAACCAGGCTGTGACAGTGTGTTTGTGGTGATTGCGTCACGTCACACTGAGTGTGCGCACCTCATGTGCCAGTTCTGCGTGCAAACTCAGGCAGTGGCTGTGACCTCCTGGACTAAAACTGAGCAATACGTATAAAATTTTTAATGTGAAAACTGGTAGCGATTTTACTTCTGGATTTTATCCTGTGAAGGTCATCATGTGATGGCACAGAGGTCTGAGTGCAGGTCCTCATGGTCACAGCGTCTGCAGTGGGAAGATTGAATCCTGCTGTGACACACACGGAGCCGGCTCTCCACTAGGGTCTGGGGTCCGGGGTGCTACACAGTTGTCAGAAGAAGCTCGGGGACCTTGCATCGTGGGGGTAGGGGGAGGTGAGGGTCTGCGTAGGGCCGTGGGAGGGAACAGGAGGAGACCACACACTGAGTCACATGAAGCGCATCACGAAATTTACTTCATTTATATTTATTTTTAAAGGTAATTCAAGAGGGAAACACAAACCCAGCAGCTTTTTATCAGACGTTCTGTGTTTTCATCATGCTCTAAGGGGCACACAGCCTGTGGCCCATGCGAAGGGCCGTTCCATACATGAAACCGGTGTCACATTGGCAGGTGTCCGTGCCTACTCTTTAAACGCAGGCGTGCAAACCCCTTTGTTTTGAGCCTTCTTTTTTCTCATTGTTTCTAGAATTCCAGGGAAGCTCTGAAGGACCAAACCACGTCTGCCACTGAGAACACGCCAGGGCCGGTGGCCACGGCCGCAGAGACAAGCCCCCTGGGTGTGTGATGGGTCGCGTGAGGCGTGCCTGCTGGGGGGCTGGGCCCTGCGACGCTGGCGTTCCTGCCGGTGCAGGTCCTAGGACCCGAAGGATGGACGGACGCTCTTGTCGCGAGGGGAGGCTCGGTGTTCTGTGTGGAAGACGTAAGACCGTGGCCGTTCTCGTGGACCTCTATGGGGGGCTGTCTCGACGTGTCAGGAGTTGACGCGTGTGCGGAGGGGGGAGTGGGGCGGGCGGCCCACGTTCGCTCTGTCCGGGCTCTGCCTCGCCGGTGGTCACGGAGGCGCTTCCCCAGCCGATGGTCAGTGCTGCCGCAGGGCCGTCTGCCTGACGCTGTCACCCGCCCCCCACCCCTGACACAGCAGGTGAGGCGTGGAGCCCGGGAGCGAGGGAGCAGGAGTTTTTCAATCCCGTGCTCAACGAGAACCAGCAGCTGGCTGTGCGCAGGATCCTGAGCGGGGACTGCCGCCCGCTCCCGTACATCCTGTTCGGGCCGCCTGGGACCGGGAAGACGGTGACCATCATCGAGGCTGTCTTACAGGTGACGACACTCTGCTCCACGTCCGCCGTAGGTGTAGGTTGTAGAATCCGGGAGCTGGAAGGGCTGGGACCCGCTGGGGTCAGTGTGCCGAGTTTGTTCGTGGTGTCCGTGTGACGGCTGTCCAGAGCCTGTTCCGCGGACGCGGAATGGGGCGGCAGGTGGGTCCCCCTGGGCTTGTGGTGCCCCACGGCAGCCCCACGGCAGCCCCACGGCGAGCCCCACGGCAGCCCAACAACGAGCCTGGCGTGTGGCCTGGCACCCCCGCTCCGAGTCCACGCTCCAGCCCACGTGCCCCCACCCCGTTCTCGCCCCCTGCCTGCAGGTGCACCACGCACTGCCGGACAGCAGGGTCCTGGTCTGCGCGCCCTCCAACAGCGCCGCTGACCTCGTGTGCCTGCGGCTGCATGAGAGCCAGGCGCTGCCACCCGGCACCATGGTCCGTGTGAACGCCACCTGCAGGCTAGAGGAGGTGAGGTCCCCGCTGCCCCTTCCCCGGCACGTCTGCCTCCTCTGGGAGCGGGGCGCCCGCAGCTCTGCCAGTGCCAATGGCTCCTGTCACTGGGTCCCAGACGGTTGCCTCTCGTGGGGTCTGTTGTGTCACAGGCGCCCCCACAGGAAAGTGCAAGGTCCCCAGTGTGCTCGTGTGGGGGCCTTGCTTACCCCGGGCGTGCAGGACGGCCTCACATGCCGGCTCTGGAGCCCATGCAGCACGGCCCGACCTGACCTGCAGACACGTGTTGATTTGAGAAAATGACCCCACGTTGTGCCCGAGTCACTTAGCTCAGCTGAGAAGCGGCAGTGGGAGGGTTGTCCTCAGCCTGTGATTGTGTGGGCGTGAAGACAAACTAGAGTGTGAAACTGAGCTGCCCCCCCCTCCCCGCCCCAGATCGTCCCCGAGGCCGTGAAGCCCTACTGCCGGGAGGGAGAGGACATCTGGAAGGCCTCGCGCTTCCGAATAATAATCAGCACCTGCAGCAGCACCGGGCTCTTCTACCAGATCGGGGTGAGGTGAGCACCACACTGGGGCACAGGGACCCCGGGCTCAAGGTCTGTCCTTGGAGCTCGTGTCCAGGGGACGCTGACAGCACAGGGAAGGGAGATTTATGCTGAGACCCCAAAGGTGAGAGGGACCCCAGCTTCCGCACAGGGTGGTGGGAGGGGAAGCACCCCGGGGACAGTGGTGGGAGTGGGCCAGAGCCACCTGTGGCGGTGGGGCCTCGGGCTGCAGAGAGTCTGAGAGAAGGAACTCTAAATCGCTGTGATGACTGCAGAACCCCAGGGCAGGAATGGGGAACTGGGGCAGAGGTGCAAGGCCGGTCCCCTCGCCCTGCATGGGGGCATCAGGAGTGGCGGAAGAGAGAGGGGGAGCCCAGCATGCCCTACGCAGCCCCACAGCAGCAGGGACCTGGCAGGCCTCCGCCTACGGGGGTGGGAGCCCCGAGGGTCCACTCGCCCAGGCCTCGTTCTGGTGCCGAGTCCCTGCCCCCGGCTTCCTGCCGACTTAGCGTGGGCCGGTGCTGGCCAGGTGAGGCCGCTCGGGCCGAGCACGCTCCTCAGCATCTCCCGGTCCCGTGGGGTCCCCGCCGAGACTGAGAGCATGAATCAGCACTGCCCAGGGCCCCAGCCGCTCTCACCGGGGAAGCAGGGCACAGAGAGGGGCCACATGCCCACGTGCAGTGAAGCGGTGGCCGTACCGTGAGTGCCCGGCCCCAACCACAGTGGGGCTGCCCACAGCCTGTGCCCTTCTAAAACAATTGCATGTGTTGGGCATGGGGTCTAGCTGCTGGCAGGCTGGCGGGGGGCACCCCCTGGAGCAGACATGGCCCCGTGACCAGTGGCACCACCTTTGGCTCTAGAGTTGGACACTTCACGCACGTGTTTGTGGATGAAGCAGGACAGGCCAGCGAGCCCGAGTGCCTCATTCCACTGGGGCTGGTTTCGGAAGTCAGTGGCCAGGTGAGGCTGCCTGCTCCGTTGGGGTCCCACCTCGTCCAGAATCGCAGCAGAGCCTGGGGGGCTGGGGGTGGACGGTGGGCGCACGTGTCTGTGGCCCGTGTGTCTTCTCCGTCTGTGCTGTCCTGGTGCACGCTGCCTCTGTCTCCGTGCAGGGCGGCTCCAGGGCCCCCGGCCCCCGGCCCCTGCCCTGCACACTGCACACTGGGTGCCGTCTGTGTGTCACAGATTGTCCTTGCCGGAGACCCCATGCAGCTCGGCCCCGTCATCAAGTCCCGGCTGGCCATGGCCTACGGGCTGAACGTGTCCATGTTGGAAAGGCTGATGTCCCGGCCCGTGTACCTGAGAGACGAGGATGCTTTCGGTGCCTGTGGTGCCTACAACCCCCTGCTGGTGAGCTCGGACCCCGCTGAGGTGGCAGGTGGTGCCCAGGGTGGGCTGATCTGTGGGTCCCTGGCTCAGTGAGCCCAGGGGCGGCATCCTCTGAGCCCCTGCCGTGCAGGCCGCGCCAAACATCAGACTAAACAGAATGAGGAGCGGTGACCTGGCCGCTCGCCCCCTGGGGAGCAGAGGGGGCCCGTGGGGGGTGCCTGCGGGAGGGCACGGGGTCACGGGCTGCAGTGAGGAGCCAGCAGGAGCCTCTGAGCTGAGCCTGCCATGGCCGGCGCCCCCTGCCGCCATGTGTCCCTGGGCCCTGGGCCGGGGGCCGGGCAGCTGGACGTGGGCGGAGGGCGTGCGGCGGCTGTGGGGCCCACGGGGTGGGGCCTGAAGCTGCAGGGAGCCCTGGGGGCATCACGCACGCCCTCCCCGGGACCCTGGCACAGGCTGATGCAGGCCTGTGGGACTGACCACGTTTGGCGTTTTCATTGGCATCTTGGGGGCTGGACACGTCATTACTGAGTTGGAGTCGGTCACCAGGAGTCACCGGGGAAGGGTTGGGGTGCCCGCGCCCTCACCCGGGAACCAGGAGATGCTGGATTGAATGAGCTTCCTGGCCAGGTGGCTGCTCCCTGCCCTGGTGATGTCACCAGCAGCTCTCAGCAAGGTCCCAGCAGGCCCCAGGCAGCTGGCTGGCATGTGGGGCCCGGCTGGCCTATGCTCCCGCTGTGGCCTCAGCCATGCCAGCCACGGGGCAGCCTGCACCTCCAGCCGCTGAGCTGAGCCCAGGCCCTGCAGACTCCTTTACGGTCTGGGGTCCCAAGACTGACCCCAGGCTCAGCCTGAAGCCAGACACACGACCGGCCAGGCCCCCAGGGGCCTCCAGAGCCTCCCTCTTCTTCCGGACAGTCACTTGATCTGTTCAGAATCACCTGGGTGCCGAGAACCCTGCTGCTTAGGGGCAGAAGGGGACAGGGGGCAGCTTGCCCACCGTGACAGAGACGATGGCTGCACCTGCTGTCCACCCTCACCCCGCAGGTGACGAAGCTTGTGAAGAACTATAGGTCCCACGCAGCTCTGCTGGCTCTGCCATCCAGACTGTTCTACCACGGGGAGCTCGAGGTCTGTGCCGACCCCACAGTGGTGGCCTCCTTGCTGGGCTGGGACAAGCTGCCCAGGAAGGCCTTGCCGCTGCTGTTCCATGGCGTGCGGGTGAGTCGTGGGCACACAGGACGTGGCTCAGCGCGGGGCCCCTTGGTGCACGATGTGTCGTGATGAATGCGTCTCTGACTCGGCGCTTCCCCAGCTGCACCCCGAAAGGGCCGTGTGCCCCCCAGGACCAGCCCTTGGGCGCTCGGCCGGTCACCCACAGAAAGGGCTTGGGGAGGTGCTGGCCTGGAGTGCACAGCCTGCCCCGTGCGTGGCCCCCCGGGTGGGGTCTCCCCTGGGAGGGGTCTCTAATGGGTGGGGTCTCCCCTGGGTGGGGTCTCCCTGGGTGGGGTCCACTCTAAAGCTCTTCTGGGCCGGACTCTCGGTCTGTCCACTCGGGCACTCCCAGCAGAGAGGAGAGGGCGGGGCCTGCACCTCGGCTCTGGAGTCCTGCCTTTGCCCTGAACGTCGTCTGTGTCTGTGTCGTTGGTGCGCACCCGTTCACGGTGTTGAACCCTCCTCACACACATCCTGCTGCACTGATTTCCGTTTTTTTACTGTAAATTCTACCTCGTAACAGTATCAGTGTGGCCACCCCTTTTCCTTACTGTCTGTGTCGCTGTGCCGTTTTTGTTCGTTCTTTGTCGTTCTCACTTGCAGTGCACCCCTTAGAAGCAGCTGGTTTTTGCGTTCAGTCCAACTTGAGCGTCTGCGGGTATGAGATCAGCAGACCCCAGGGGCCCCGCTGCAGGGCGCGTCTGCACCCCCCGCCCCGCCCCTCCTCCCAGTGCTTTCTGTGGTGGTTCGTTTGTGTTCGTTTCGTGTTTTTCGTCCTCAGTGTGGAAGCTGTGCTGTAAGCTTCTGATGCATTGTGTTCTCACTGTAAAGCCAGGGGAGAAGTTCCATGTGGCTTAACAGCAGCAGAAGCACGTACTGAAAGTCATGCTTCTTACTGCTTTATCCCGTGTGCGCCTTGTTTTGATTGTGGTCAAAACACGGAACATAAAATGCACGGGGGGCCGTTTCCATACAGTTCAGTCGTGTTAGATGTTCACATCGTTTTTCAACGAATCCTTAGAATTTCACATCTTCCCAAACTGAGACTCAGTCCCCAGTAAACACAACTCCCCTCTGCAGCCCCTGGACCCCCGCATCTGCTTGCTGTCTCTGTGACAGCGACTCCTCTAGGGACCTCGGGTACGGGACCTCACACACTGTCCGTGCTCCTGTGCCCGGCTTAGCTCACTGGGCGTTAGGTCCTCCAGGTCCATCGTGTGCATAACAGCAGGTGTCAGAGTGCCTTCCTGTGAAGGCTGGCTAGCATCCTCCACGTGGGTGGGTCACGTTCCCTTTGTCCATCACCTGTGGGTGGCACTGGGGGTGCCCCCACCTTTTAGTTAACTGCCATTGATGCTGCCGTGAACCTGGGTGCACCAGCGTTTGTCTGGGTCCCTGCGCTCAGTTCTTCTGGGGAACTACCCGGAAGTGTACTGCTGGGCCACGCGGTGACCCTGCCTTTACCTCTGGAGGAGCCATGGTGCTGTCCCCCGATTGCCCCGCCAGCAGTGCCACCGTGCGGCTTCTCCCTGTCCTGGCCACACGTGCTTCCTGGGGGTGTGGCCATAGCCATCCTGGTGGGTGTGCGGCGGGTTCTCAGGACCCCCCAACGGTCAGGAATGCTGAGCCCTTTCCACGTGCCCCCTGACCTCGCTCCCCTGACCAGTTCTCATCCGCAGCGCCCACTGTGGTGGCGCGGCCTGCCCTGCGGTGGCGCGGCCTCCACGCCGCTCCCTCCCGCACTCTGCCCCCAGTGTTCGCCGAGTAAATGCCGTTTTGTGACGGACATGCTGTTCTCTTGTCTCCCAACTAATGCAGGGCCACGAAGCTCGTGAAGGGAGGAGCCCGTCGTGGTTCAACCCGGCTGAAGCCGTCCAGGTCATGCGCTACTGCTGCATCCTGGTCAGGAGCGTGTCAAGACCAGTGCCCGCCAGCGACATCGGCGTGATCACGCCCTACCGGAAGCAGGTGCGGCCTGCTCCAGCAAGCCCACTTGGACTTCCTGGTCCCCAGCAGCCTCAGGGGCAAGGTGGACAAAGCTTGTCCAGTAGCAGCAAGTCTGTCGTGTTGCCCCCTCCTCTCCAGCCAGTGCTTACCTGCACCCACTTCCCACAGCAGGGGGCCTATGCCGGGAGCTCCACCTTGGCCCACTGGTCTGTGCGCACAGTGTGAGACGTCACTGCCCTCAGTGTGAGGGTGGGGAGTGGGCCCAGCCCGTGCGCCCGCCTGTGTGCCCTCTGTGCACTCGCTGTGTGCTTCCTGTGTGCCTGCCAGGTGCCCGGCGTGTGCTCCCCGTGTGCCCTCCGTGTACTCCCTGTGTGCTTGCTGTGTGCTCCCTGTGCCTGCCATGAGCCCGCCGTGTGCTCCTTGTGTGCCCGCCATGTGCCCACCATGCTCCCTGTGTGCCTGTGTGTCCGCCGTGTGCTCCCTGCGTGCCCGCCGTGTGTCTGCTGTGTGCCCGCTGTGTGCTCCCTGTGTGCCTGCCATGTGTCTGCTGTGTGCCCGCCGTGTGCTCCCTGTGTGCTCCCTGTGTGCCCCCCATGGGCTCCCTGTGTTACTGCGTGTGCTCCCTGTGTGCCCGCCGTGTGCCCGCCGTGTGCCCCCCGTGTGCTCCCTGTGTGTTCCCTGTGTGCTCCCTGTGTGCCCGCCGTGTGCCCGCCGTGTGCCCGCCGTGTGCTCCCTGTGTGTTCCCTGTGTGCTCCCTGTGTGCCCGCCGTGTGCCCGCCGTGTGCCCGCCGTGTGCTCCCTGTGTGTTCCCTGTGTGCCCGCCGTGTGCCCGCCGTGGCGGCCTGGCTGCTTCTGTCCCACGTGCCATGTCTGCAGATCCCTGCTTGTGTGCACACGTTGCAGCCGTCCTGGGATGTGGGGGTGGCCTGTGGGGCTCCCCTGGACTTGTCAGCAGTTTGAGTCTTTTCCTCTTTACTGGCCGTTTCTTTGTGTTCCCCTTGCAGTTCCTGTCCAGAGCCACTGCTCACCTTAAGTTGATCTCGGTGTGTCTTTCTCAGCAGTTTGTCCCTTTGCAGTGGCAGCGGGTGTGCTACATGGGCGATGGTCTGTGGTGTCCGTGGTGTGTGTCTTACCTCAGTGTATTCAGACGTGGATGTCACACAGCTCATGTCCCTGAGGGTTCACGCATCTGTTTTGTCTGAGGAACCCTTCCCCGTGTTGATGCTGTGAACTGTTTGCCCACTTTTTCTGAAAGTTTTAAGGATCCATTTCTGACTGAGGTCTGACCCACCCTGAGTTTGTTCTGGAGTGTGGGCTGAGGTAGGGACTGGCTTTCCTGTGTTCATATGTGTCACCAGCCGAGTCACTGCCTATCTGCCCCATCTTCCTCTGCACGCTATGTGTGCTCCACCATGTGCATGGGCACAACGTGCACAGGCTCACACGTGTGCATGACCCCACATGTGTACATGGGCCCATTTGCATGCACAGCCCCACACATATGCATGGTTCCACATGCACAGGCCCCACATGTGCACGGGCCTCACACAACGTGCACAGCCCCACACACGTGCACGGCCCCACACACACAGGCCCCATGCGTGTGCACAGTGCCAAGCTTGGCTCAGTTTGGCTGCCCACCCAACGAGGCCACAGGCCTGGACACTGACTCTTGGAACTGAGGTGACATTGGGACGAAGCGAGTCCCCCTGTGGCAAGCCTTCAGACCTGCCCTCCTGGTTCTTAGCAGCGAGCTCGCTCTTGCAAGTCTTGGGAATTCCGTTCCCTTTGTCCAGAAAACATGGCTTTCTCCTTGGCAGTCATTTAGGAACGCGCCCTCCCTGTGGTTTTGGTTGGTTTTCGCTTACCTGTGTGTCTTCGGAGATGCATCCTGCAGCACGTACCTCCACAGAGGCCTGTGAGTGGCACATCAGATCTGTTTCTTCAAGCAGCTCGCTCTTGAGTTGCAGTGCGGCTGTTCGCCCAGGTCCCCGAGTGTGTCCCCAGTTGCCTTGTGCCGCATGTGGTGCTGAGAGCCCCGCTCTCTGCTTGACCTTTTGTGTTTAAGCGACGTCCTCGCTGACACAGCTTCACCATTTCCCTTTACTGTTGCGGGTGTGACTTCTCTTCCCTGCCGGGACCTTGTGACGGGCCTGCGCAGGTGCCCCACACCCAGCCCTGGAGCTGCTGCTGGACGAGCGTCCCCGTCGCCTCCAGCCCTCCGCGTGTCTGGCAGCTTCTGGTGCCCCCAGCGTTGCCCCCACTTCCCAGGCCCTCTGCCGAGGTGTCAGCATTGCTTCCATTGTTGAGGTTTCCTTCAAATACTGTGTTCGGTTCTACCAGCACCTCTGGGAGCCTCGTCTCAGGCAGCTGAGACCCGCCCCACCTCGAGTCCTGCCCTGTGACGTGGAGGTCCCTACCTTCGTGCGTGGGCTCGCCTTCTCTTGGCTCGGAGGCCGCGTGGGGCGCACAGCCATTTCCAGGCCACTTCTGTGGGAAAGGCTCAGGTGCTGGCGCAGGGCCCGTCCCCCCAGGGGAGGCGCTCTGGGGCCTGGCCAGTGGCCGTGTGTGTCCCTGTCCTTGCTGTGTCCTGACGCATCCTGACCCCGCCCCCAGCGTACTCTCCGGATATCAGATGTGGGTTCTAATCACCTTAGAGGGGATGAAGCACGATTTGGGACTGAAAGCAGTGTTACACGTTGGTTAATATTCACTTAATGCCATAGTATGTAAGGAGACGGTCAGATTTGTACAATTTTATCTTTAATCTTTTTATCTGATCTGAAGGTGGAGAAAATAAAAATCCTTTTGAGGAACGTGGATCTGACGGACATAAAGGTCGGGTCGGTGGAGGAGTTCCAGGGACAGGAGTTCTTGGTCATCATCATCTCCACCGTGGGTGCTGCTGTCTCGGGAGCAGGGGGGCTGTGTGCTGAGGGTTTTGGGCACATCCTGGGAGGAGGTGACAGAGGCTGGCCCGTGACAGAAAGCAGGGCCAGGGTGGGGACTGGCCTGCAACCCGGGCCTCCCCACAAGCAATAGCTGTAGGGAGGGCTCCTCAAAGTCACCCACAGTCCAGCGGACAAGGGTGAACTGACCAGGAGGAAGAGGCCGGCCGGCCAGCGGGGTGGGCGGTGGTCGGGCAGCTGCGCCAGGAAACTGGACACAACTTCAGGGCTCCATTTTTCATGGTTTTGTTTGTTTGTTTGTTTGTTTGTTTTTGGTGGTTCCCCGGCTGGGAATCAAACCCAGGCTGCGGCGCTGAGAGCACCGACGCCACTACACCACCAGGGAGCCCCCATTTTTCATGTTTGAAGTATCTTTCTTGAGCAGAATGTTAATTGCAGATGAGCTCCAACACTTCAGGCAGGAGACAACACCCCTAAACGCCTGCGCCCAGTGGGGTCAGCGGTGGCCCCCACACCCACCCGCTGCCCTTTGTCTTTTTCAACCAAAAACTGGGTCCTCTTGATGCTTGGTGTTACCGAGTGCTTTTATAGATGGAGTTTCTTTCCATGCCAGAAAAACCTGAAACGCTGCATTTACTCATCGTTGTGTTTTAGGTGCGGTCAAATGAGGACAGGTTTGAAGATGATAGATATTTTTTGGGTTTCTTGTCAAACTCAAAAAGGTTTAATGTCGCCATCACCAGACCCAAAGCCTTGCTGATTGTGCTGGGGAATCCTCACGTCCTCATCAGAGTGAGCTGTTTGCCTGCCTGCGGGCTGGGGCAGAGGATGGGCGGAGCCTGGGGTTGGGATGGGGCGGGGCCTGTGTGGGTGGGCGGGGCTTCAAGGCTCCGGGTTCCCACAGGACCCCTGCTTTGGTGCGCTGCTGGAACACAGCGTCACGAATGGCGTGTACACCGGATGCGATCTGCCGCCGGAACTGCAGGCCCTGCAGAGGTGAGCCCTCCTCCTCCCCAAGGGTGACCAGCCTCACCGCCTTCACCCCCTACTCCTGCCCTGGGCTGCCGCGGCCACTCCATCCTGTCTGGGAAGCTGCTGGTAGCCAGGGTCACCCTTCCCTGCACAGCTGACACAGACAGCCATGTGCGCCCCTGTGAGGAGGGCACTGCCCAGCCCTGTGCAGCACTCCCCCGAACCTGAGCCTGAGCCTGAGCCTGACCCCTCGCCTCACCCCTTGCCTGTCCCCGTCTGCAGCTGTGGCTAGGACTGCGGCCCACTCTCCCTGCCCAGCAGAGCCAGGATCCAAGGCGCCAGGGCAGACCGTGTCTGAGCACCTCCACTGATGAGGGACAGCGGGGAGGTGGCACATCAGACTCCACCCTCTCCCCTGGAGCTGCTGTCTGCAGAGGCCCCTGCGGTCTCTCAGCCTCGGCTGCTGGGTGGATGGCACCTGCCCGCGCTGCCACCAGCCCTGCGTGCCAGCCCGGGCCTGCCACTGTAGTTATTGCATCGTAGTCCATCACCAAATAAATGCTTAGGTGGGACACCCTGTGTGGCTTTCCACTCAAAATGCACCAGACGTGGAGGGACAGTTATGCTTTCATGTGGCCTCTGGCTCCTCTGTCCCTACATTGTCCTCTCCAGGTCCTTCAACCACTATCCACTTCACACATGGGCTGTGCAGAGATGGGGTCGGCTGTGTCACAGCCCTGCCTGTCCCCACTGACCAAGAGCTGGCCCTTTGGTACAGACCCTCAGGGGCCGGTTTCCGGGAAGGACTGGAAGTGTGAGCACCGTGGTGGGGACCTGCACCCCAGGCACCCAGCAAGGGTGTCTAGTCTGCGGCCACGTGTTGGTGAGGCAGGGCGGCAGCGGCAATCCACGGAGCACAGTGGTCAGTCGGGAGCTCTGTGTCCAGTCCCCGTGGGCGGACAGGGACCCCTGCTGCAGACTCCTCCGGGGGGCCAGGCTGCGTGGTGTCTGCCTGGGGGCACGAGTCACCACCATCTGAATCCTGGAACGCCTGGGCCTCAGCTCAGGCTCCCTGTGGGCACTGGTGTGGGGGGCATGTGCTTGCTTTGACCCTGGGGTCGTGGGATGAACGTGCAGGCCCAGGCACTGCTGTGAGGAGTTGGACGTGGCCTTGGGAAAATGCAAAGAACCTTGCAGAGGTTGCAGGTGGCCCGTGAGCCCTTCCTGTGGGTCCCACATAGGATGAGGGGATGGCAGGGAGGGACACAGCAGTGTCCACACCATGGTCTGAGGCCACCTAGGACCCTTGTGCTCTCTGAGACACTAATGAGAGGCCCTCGGTTGGCTGCTTTGAATGCTGGGAATTGCAGGTGGGGAAACTGAGGCCCTGGTGGCCCCACCCAGAGCCCACACTGGCCCCCACACTCGTGACTGCAGAGTCCCCCAGTTGGCTGTGGTGGGTTGGACAGCGATGGGGTATAAGCACCCAGAAACATGTCTGTCCTGGTCCCGGTGTTCCTGGAAGCCCTTGTTCTTGGCCCTGAGCACGGGCTCTCGCTGTCCCAGGACATGCCTCGTTGCCAGGTCACCTTGTCCCCAACCCGCTCCCTGGGAGGCATCTCAGTGCCACTTGGGGGGTGGTCACAGCACAGCACAACCTCTGTGTGAAACTGGGGGACCCCCCCTGAGCTGCCCCAGACTGAAGGGGCCGCTCTCCACCAGCAGACCACAGTGTGGAGCCATCTGGAGATGGGGTGAGCCCTGGGTGCCCCTCCAAGGCCCGGGGGTGGGGCTCCCAGGCTCCAGTGGGGCCTTGGCAGGTTTCCAGAAGCTTCTCTAGAGACACTGTTGCCTACACAGTGAGGGGACAGGTAGGGACAGAGCTCCCAGCCAACCCAGGGTGGAGGTGGCTGCTATGAGCCAATGCGAAGGGGCTGCAGGCCCCCTTGGCACCACCGGGCCTGTCCATCCCAGCCGCCACCCTGGGCAGACCTCCGGTCACGCGTTCTGTGACAGCACGTGCGGAACCTGGGAGCCAGAACGTCACTCGCGCTGTTGCTCCTACAATTGTACGTCCTCAGCCAACGTGATGAAGCAGTTGCAGATGCTCAAGGAGAGCCACAGGGGGAAGGCCAGGAGCTGGCTGTCCTCGCGGGAGCGCACTGTCTAGGGCTGGCACGAGAAGGTCCGTTGCTACAGTTTTTCCTGTTTTTCGTCTGCATAGATAACAGCTGATGAGACCTGTGCACCCAGATAAGCACACGGGATGCAAGCTTTGCTCTAGCAGTCACTCTCCGGGAATCCTGTGCCAGAAACCACCTGTTAACGTCAGATAAGCTGCCCCTCCCGTGTGGCCTGTCCCCTGAGACAGGCTTTGGGACAAGTGTCCCTCTGGTCTGGGCCCGCACAGTGTGAGGACTGCTCGTGTCACCCTGTTCTCCATCACCCCCACCCCTGCCACTCAGTCTCCTGGGACAAAGGATACAGGGTGGGGTGGAGCTCGGCGCTCTGCAGGATTTGGGCCCCTGTCCATGGTGTCATCGAGGACCTCTGCTCATAACTGTGCCATGGTCCTCACCCCGTCCCTTCTCATGTCCCTCCCCAGCAGTGGGGACAGCATTCAAGGTGGTTGCTGCAGGGGTGGCAAGCCACAGGATTTGGGATCCTGGCCTCAGCTCTGCCAGGGGCCCCTTCTGTCCAGCTCCGCTGCCGCTTCTGTCCGGTGGAGGGACAAGTGCCCCCCCCCCCCCAGTCCCTGGAGCAAGTGGCACCAGATGCACTTGGTCATCGTCAGCTTGCGCCTAGCTCAGCATGTCCCAGTGGCAACCCCACACCTGCTGATGCCCACAGGCCAGCTCCGAGCGAGCACGTTGAATCAACAGTGTTCATCTGGACCAGAACCACAGGCTGGAACACACCACAGAAAATGGGCCCATTTACAGAGGAATGAAAGCTGCACCTGGGACACAGTCTCACCAGGCAGCAAAACTTACAAAGAAGGAAGTGGACCCCATGACAGGCAGCGGAGAGGTACGGCGCGTCCGTGGACGCGACCACGACAGCACAGCGTTCAGCATATTCCCCACCGTCACACTCACTCCAGCCAGACGGCTCCTCCGGAACCCCGACCCAGTCCTTCCGAAACGAAGGAAGAAGGCGGAGCCGTGAGGACGTCTGTGGCAGAGCCGGGGTCACGAGGACCTGGGGGAGGGACGAGGACCTGGGGGAGGGACGGGCCCGGGCCACACCGGGTGGGCTGGGAAAGGGTGTGTTCCTAGTCACGGAGCTGGAAAAGCCACCTCGCTTTAAGGAGAAGCGGCTTTGCGCCCTCTGCACGCCTTCCCGCTGAAAGCCAACGTGCTCCACGACTGCATTGCCCACAGACCGTTAAAAACAAGGTTTTCGACGTCGTCGGAATGAAGGGCTGCTGTTCAGCCCCCAGGAAAAACCCGACAGATGAACTCAGGAGGGTTCACAGCCGGTTGACAAAGGGGCCGTCCAAGAACTCCTGCAAATCAACCGGGAAAAGACCTTTCGAGAGGGGCAGTGGCCTGGGCCACGGCCCACACAGACCCGCTGGAAGTCAGAGAGGAGGAGACGGAGCTGTGCCACCTCGGGGTGGCAGCCACCAGAGCGCAGGGAACACTGAGAGCTGGGAGCATCGCAGAGACGGAACCTCTGTCGTGGTGGGAATGTGGCCCAGCCCCTCCCGAAACAAGGAAGCACTTCGAGCGCACCAGTCAGGGCTCTCGAGGCTTTAATGATATCTGTGATGGGTTATCTGGGGAGCAGAGGGGTTCCCTGGGGGTGTCTGTTTATTTGGGGTATGTGTGGCTACCTGGAGGATGTCTGGGTTATCTGGGGGTTTCTGAATTATCGGGGTGTCTGAATTGTGTAGGGGTGTCCAAGTTATCTCGAGAGTCTGTGTTTTGTGGGGGATGGGTTATCTGGGGGTGTTTGGGTTATTGGTGGGGGTCTGGTTATCTGGGGATTGTCTAGCTATTTGGGGGTGTCTGGGCTGTATGTGTGGGTGTCTAGGTAATCTCAAGAGTGTTGGGATATGGGTTATCTGGGGGCAGTGTCTGGTTGGGGGGTGTCTAGCTATCTGGGGGTGTCTGGGTTGTGGGGGATGGGGAATTGGAGGCAGCCCCACTGCCTCACTATGGACAAGTAAAATGGGATGGCAGCCAGGGGCTGGCCCCATCGAGAAACATGCATGAGTCTTAAAAGCGTTGAGACCCTTAAAAGCAGCAGCACTACAGGTCTGGAGCCACCTCTGGCACAGGCCACCCCAGTCTGAGCCCCCAGGGTAGGGGTGGGGCTGTCTTGCTCCCAGCAGGGACCCACGCTGCAAATACTGGAGCGCAGACGTGTTTACTGGATGAATTACTGAATGAAGTTTAATCTCCAGCCGCACTAAATACTTCACGAAGACAGCGGGCGCATATGCGATCACAGAGGGAAGGGGACCAGTGTGAAGGGGGAAAGGAGACCGTGCACCACAGGCGGCTGCCCTGGGCCGAGACCTAACCCAGAAGTGTTGTCGCAATTGCTATGAGGGCGACAAAGGCAACGCAGGGGCATGAGGAGTGAAGGTCAGGAAGGCGGCGGGAGCCGCGACCAGACGCCCCCAGAGCCTCCGCCGTGGGCTGGCCGGCCGCACAGCGCGGTGGACACGCGGGGTGATGGACCGGAGGGCAGGTGATGTGGGGACCCTGGCGCGCGCGGGAGGCAGCAGTGAGGGCAGTGAGGAAAGACACCCCGCAGTGTCGGCGCACCAGCCGCCCCGAGCTGGAGAAGGGGTGCCCAGTCCCCCATCTGTGTCCGCAACACCCCCACAGTGGCGGCCGGGCTTTGGGTAGGAGAGTGGCGACACTGCAGGAGGAAGGACGAGGAACCCCTTCTTCCTGGACTGGGTCCGGGATGCGACTGGTCCGACCCCGGCCCACCCCGGCCCCCTCCTCCACCGCGTGCGCGCCCCCCCCCGCGCGCCCCCTTCCGCCCTCCTGAGGACAAGGAGTGGCCAGTCCTTGTTCATTCATTTTATTGAATTTAAATCTTTTTTGCAAAGTCATCGCGGGCGCCGCATCTGCGTGGCGGGGGCTGGGGGGGGCGGGGGGCGGAGCCACTCCGCGAGTTGCCGCAGGTAAACAGCCCCCTCCCCGCGGCGGGAGCGGGGCCGCGGCCCCGGCCAGGGACACCGCCGCCCCCGCCGGAAGGACGCGCCAGGCCGGGCTGCAGCCGAGCGGGGGCGGCGGGGCCCGGCGGCCCGACCCCTGCCCGCAGGGGCCGCAGAGCGGCCCCCACCCGGCCGCGGGCTCCGCGCCCCTCCCGGCCCTGGCCGGCCCCGCGCCCCCCGGAGACCCCTCCCGCCCCGCGCGCCCCGGCCCCCTC
>PVJL010006329.1:0-19836 GCA_004026885.1 Lyroderma lyra | reverse complement strand
TGGCCGCGCTGCTGCTGCAGCTCAAGCTCGAGCTGCCATTTGACCGCGTGGTCACCATCGGCACCGTGCTCGTCCCCATCCTGCTGGTCACGCTGGTCTTCACCAAGAACTTCGCAGGTGAGGCCGGCGGGCGCGGGCGGGAGGGGCGCGCCCCCCGGTGTCGGGGCGCCGTGCACCGGGCTGGGGCCTGGCGACGCTGGCAGCGCCGAGGGGTCGCCCCGGGGTCTCCCAGCAGAGCCGCACCACCGCCCACCCGTGCAAGTGTCGTCTGCCTCTCGGGCTGCCCCCAGACCCGCTCCAGGCGTTGTTTTTAACCTGGCGCGGGCGCGAGGTGCGGGGGCCCTGGACCTGACGGCCCCCCTCCCCCGTCTGTGAGACACGGGGCGTCTGGCCTGAGAAGGGGAAGCCAGGAGGGGGAGGGGGCCGCTCTGAGGGGAGGAGGAGCCTCCAGGTGAGGACCGGAGACAGACAGACGTTACAGGTGGTGAGACGGACAGGGCTGCCGAGCCGCGGCTGGGCGGCGGATGGGGCAGGGGCAGGGGCAGGCCACGACGCCCAGGAAGCAGGCAGCTGCCTTCAGCGGCAGGCCGAGGCGTCCCCGAGGTGGGCGGCTGGAGAGGGACATGCCCGCCGCTAGGTCTGGCTCGCAGGGGTGCAGGGCCCAGGTCCCACGGAGGCACTGCCCAGTCCCTCGGCCACCGTGCTTGAGAGCCAGCAGTGCCATCCCTATCAGGGCTCAGGGCTCCCTGCTCCAGAGGAGGGAGGAGGGACATGCGACTCGGTCCCAAGTGACACTGTCTCAGGTTCTGGCACAAAGATCTCGCTTTTTAGGGTCCTGGTGGCCTGGGGACACCAGATGGGAAGGTGGACCTTGTCCAGGCCTGCTGATCCCACCCCAGGGCAGGGTCACACCAGTGCCCAGATGTTCAGACACCGGCGACACGGGCAGGCTGAGGGCACACGCAGGGGCCCGGAGGCACAATCCAGGCACGGGTGGGCACGACCCGCGCTCACAGCGGGGCCTCCAGGGTGGGCACAGGTCTGTGCGTGTCCCGGGGCTGCTGTAGCAGATCGGCACAGACTGGGGGCTCGGAACCGCCGAGCTGCCTCATCCTCTCTCAGCCCCGAGTCCCGGCTCTGAGGTGGGGGGCGGGTCCGGCAGCCAGGGCCCCTCCAGCTGCTGGCGCCCACCCTGGCTGCACTGGGGCTGCGCCCTGTCCCCGAGTGTCTGTCTCCACACGCCCCGCCCTTACGAAGGTGAGTCACGCCCCACCATGGCCTACCCCACTCTACCTGTTAACCTCCGCAGACACCCCATTTCCAAGGGAGGTCACGTTCACAGGTACCGAGGGGTGTTGGGACTTGGACATTGTGTGGGGACACCACTCTGCCCACTAGAGGCGCACACGGGGGGGGGCGGGGAGCAGGCTCGGGACTCGGCGACCCTCACTCACCCCTGGGGTGGGGCTCCCACGCTGGTGTTCCCTGTAGTTCAGCTCGGCCAGGTGGAGCCTCAGAAGCCCTCCGCGTCCAGCCCAGCCCGAGTGCGTCCTGGTCCTGGCAGGCCTGGACGCCCACCGTAGACATGTGTGCGCCCACCTGGGCCTACTGCTGGGGGGCGGTGCCTCCCCGGCGTGGACAGGGCAGGCCCTGGCATGGTGGCAGGTGGGCCTTGGTGCCTGGTGTCGGACCCGAGAACCGCCTGCTGAGACGTGCCTGGTCCGCGGGGCCCAGGGCCCAGAACACAGGGAGGTTGGCAGAGGCTCTGCAGTCCCCTGTGAGTCCCTGTGCTGCTCGTCCGCTGTCCCCCTGAGGTTCTGGGGAGGGAAGCTACCTCTCCTGCTCACCTGCATTGGACCCCCTACATGAGGGCCCACATCCTGGGTGCTCCGTGGTCCCAGGGTCCCTCCCCCAGACACGAGGACAGTAGGGCACAGGGGAAGGGGGTCTGCGGGCAGGAACCATGCATCCACCCACAGGGCAGATGGGGAGGGGCTGTGAGGGAGGCGGGGCCAGAGTGCTGATTGACAGGGGAGGCCCCTGCGCCCCACTGCCCCCCCCACAGGAACCCTCCTGGGGACCGTCCCCTCGGCACTCTCTCAGAGTCCCTATGTCAGGATCTGGGCCCAGGGTGTGGGTCACGCCCCAGCCACTGGGAGCCCGGCGCTCAGCCCACTGACCCTGCTTGGTGGGCGCACTGGCTTGCTTGTGAGGGACACGTGGGGACCACGTGCTGGTACCACCTGGCTTGTGCAGAGCCACCGGGCACTACTGGCCTCCTAGCCTGCGACAGCCCCGACGCCAGGGCCTGCGTCCCCTGGCTTGGAGGGTGGCAGCCAGCAGAAGACTCCATCCCTCGTGGTCAGCCTTGCTGTGAATAGACCCCCCCAGCACTACCACACGGACCCTGTGTCGGTGGACAGAGGGGTCGGACAGGCGTGTGGCCAGGACAGGGGAGACCAGAGTGGAAGGCTCACCTGGGTCCTTGGACATTATGCGTGGGATGGGGGACCGACTTCTGCTTTTTCCTAAAACAGCCCAATAATCGGTCCCAGCATAGCCCAGTGCACCTCCCCAATCACAGTCGTGCAGGTGTCCCCAGGGCCACTCGTCCCGGCTCTGCCCTCTGCTTTCCCTCGTGGAGAATAGAGGAGCTCGGGCCACAGGGCCATGTGCCTGCAGGTGCCCAGGAGCCTCCTGGGCCTCCAGGGTGGGCCTGTGAGAAGTGAGACCCCTACCCAGCCAGCTCAAGAAGACCTGGGAAGGCCCAGGCCCAGGCAGCTTTAAGGGGGCCCGCTCGCCTCCCGTGTGGGGGTCCCGCCCCTCCTGGGTGAGGCGGACAGCTGGCCCACCCACTCCTGCATCGGCTCCCTCGACAGCAGACTCGGTGGTTTAAAAGAGCAGGACCGCACTGCCTCGTGGTTCTGCCACTCGGGAGTCCGAGGTGAGCCGTCTGGGGCTCGGTCAGGCTGTCAGCCAGCCGCGCTGCTTCTGGAGGCTCCGGGGAGGCGCCCCGTGCCTGGAGGTGCCCGCACCCCTCAGCGCCTGGCCCTTCCTCCGCCCTCAACGCCAGTGGAACGGCATCTGCTCTGCTCCCCGACCTCCCTCGCCCCCCTCACGTCCCTCTCACTGACAGCCCGGACAGTCCAGGCTCCTTGCCCCAACTGGCGCCCTCATCTAACCCCACCACACAACCTGTGCAGAGTGACCTGGTCGCAGGTCCTGGGGGGACACCCTGGGGTGACGGGTCAGAGAGGAGGGGCTGGGGGGTACTGGGGTAGGGTTCCACCGGTCAGAGGAGCAGCCTCCACGGAGCAGGGCACTGGGAGGGGCAGGACAGCACCGCTGAGGGGAGCACCTCAACGTCACCTGTGCAAGGGCACTCAGGGGGCCTGTGCAGGGGCACCCAGGGCAGTGCTAGGCCAGGGGCCGGCTCCGCTGTGCCACCGGAGGAGGGACCTCTGGGAGACTCAGTCTCCCCGTGTACACACACAGAGACTTTGTGGCATTCGGACAGGGGCCTGGTGTGGACAGCGCAGGTTGGTCCCCTGGGGCTGGGTGGGCACGGCTGTAACCCCCCCCTTTGTGGCATCCCACTGCTGTCTGAGCGTGGCGCCCATCTCCTACCTGTGCACCTACTACGCCACGCAGGGTGAGACCCCCCCACACCACCATGGCTGGGGCAGGGGACAGGGGGCGCTGCCAGAGTGGGTGGGTTCTGTTTGGGGAACAGCAGTCCCTGCGCACACAGCTGTGAGGGAGGGGCTGGGCGCAGTGCCCCAGCGGGGGTCTGAGCCCCCTGCCCGCATCTCCCTCTCTGCCCCCAGAGGAACCCATTTACTGCTACACCCCGCACAACTTCACCCGCGACCAGGCACTGTATGCCCGCGGCTACTGCTGGACGGAGCTGCGGGACGCGCTGCCCGGCGTGGACGCTAGCCTGTGGCCGTCGCTGTTTGAGCACAAGCTGCTGCCCTACTCACTGCTGGCCTTCGCGGCCATCATGTACGTGCCCGCGCTGGGCTGGGAGTTCCTGGCGTCCACGCGCCTCACCTCGGAGCTGAACTTCCTGCTGCAGGAGATCGACAACTGCTATCACCGCGCGGCCGAGGGCCGCGCCCCCAAGATCGAGAAGCAGATCCAGTCCAAGGGGCCCGGCATCACGGAGCGCGAGAGGCGTGAGATCATCGAGAACGCGGAGAAGGAGAAGAGCCCGGAGCAGAACCTGTTCGAGAAGTACCTGGAGCGCCGCGGGCGCAGCAACTTCCTGGCCAAGCTGTACCTGGCGCGGCACCTGCTCATCCTGCTGCTGAGCGTGGCGCCCATCTCCTACCTGTGCACCTACTACGCCACGCAGAAGCAGAACGAGTTCACGTGCGCGCTGGGCGCGTCCCCGGACGGGCCTCCGGGCGGTGGCGGCGGCGGCGGCGGCGCGGCCGTGCGTGTCAGCTGCAAGCTGCCGTCCGTGCAGCTGCAGCGCATCGTGGCGGGCGTGGACATCGTGCTGCTCTGCTCCATGAACCTCATCATCCTCGTCAACCTCATCCACCTCTTCATCTTCCGCAAGAGCAACTTCATCTTCGACAAGCTGCACAAGGTGGGCATCAAGACGCGGCGGCAGTGGCGCCGCTCCCAGTTCTGCGACATCAACATCCTGGCCATGTTCTGCAACGAGAACCGCGACCACATCAAGTCGCTCAACCGGCTGGACTTCATCACCAACGAGAGCGACCTCATGTACGACAACGTGGTGCGGCAGCTGCTGGCCGCACTTGCGCAGTCCAACCACGACGCCACGCCCACGGTGCGCAGCGCCGGCGTGCAGACCGTGGACCCCAGCGCCAACCCCGCCGAGCCCGACGGCGCCGCCGAGCCGCCGGTGGTGAAGCGGCCGCGCAAGAAGATGAAGTGGATCCCCACCAGCAACCCGCTGCCCCAGCCCTTCAAGGAGCAGCTGGCCATCATGCGCGTGGAGAACAGCAAGGCCGACAAGCCCAAGCCCGTGCGCCGCAAGACAGCCACAGACACGCTGATCGCGCCGCTGCTGGACGCGGGCGCGCGCGCGGCGCACCACTACAAGGGGGGCGGGGACGCGGCGCCCGGCCCGCCCCCCGCCCCGGACAAGAAGCACACCCGCCATTTCTCCCTGGACGTGCACCCCTACATCCTGGGCACCAAGAAGGCCAAGCCCGAGGCCGCGCCCGCCGCCCTGCCCACCTCCCGCAGCCAGGAAGGCGGCTTCCTATCCCAGGCCGAGGAGTGTGCGCGGGGCCTGGCCGCGGCACCCACCAAAGGTAGGCGGCAGGGCAGGGTCCGGCAGCGGGCGTGGGCGTCTGGGGGACCCCAACAAAGAGAAGACGCCGCCCCCCGGCCACCCTGTCCCCCTCCAGACGAGCGGGGGGGACCCTGGGACCCTGGGACCGAGGTTCAGGAGTGAACCCGCTGAATGGAAGCGAGGTGGGTGGCAGGTGGGGACCTGCAGCGCTGCGTGGGGGCAGGGCTCTGAAGCGCCCTGGGAGGTGGACAGGCTGCAGCTTGGGCCCCAGGGCCGGAGGGGACATGGCCGTGCGGTGGCTCAGGCCCTTGAGAAGGTTCTGGAAATGGTGCTGCCGCTCCGGGGAGCCGCTGTGTGCAGAGTGTCTCGGCCCGGCGCCTGCCTGGCTGAGGACGGACCCCTCCCGGGACGTCACCCTCTTTGGCCGGCCGGCCTGCCTGCTGGGGACGAGGCGGGGCCTGCGCGGGGGTGACGTACCTGTGTCCTTGCTGTTTGCAGACACTCCGCTCCCTGAGAAGGAAATCCTGTACCCGGCAGAGCCAGCCCGGGCCGCGCTGCCCTCCGGGGGCCCATTTCACGTCTGCTCGCCCCCCGCGGCCCCCGCCGCGGCCCCCCTGTCACCAGCCAGCCTGGGCAAGACTGACACCCTCAGCATCCTGAGCCGCAATGCCACCCACCCGCTGCTGCACATCAGCACGCTGTACGAGGCGCGGGAGGAGGAGGACGGGGGCCCCCGGGCGCCCCCGGACGTGGGCAGCCTCATTGCAATCCCCCCGCCCCAGCAGATCCTCATCGCCACCTTCGACGAGCCGAGGACAGTGGTGAGCACCGTGGAGTTCTGAGGAGACAGGCTGGCCGGGACCCCCCCACCCGCAGGCCCCCCTGCATGACCGCGGTGCCCGCACACCCTGGCCCCGCGTGGACGCGCCACTGCTTCCCCAGCACTGCCCGCCCTGCCCCCACCCGCATGCGTCGGGCTCAGCGCCTCCCCACCCGCCCCCATGGCGTCTTCTGCGCTGTCTGCCGCTGGCCGGGCGGGGCAGGCCGGGGACCCCCGGGGAGTCGCCCCCACCCCTGCATCTGGCGCCCGGCTGTGAGATGAAGAGTTTATTTTTTTAGTCAATTTTCTCTGGGGCCCAGGACGCTGGCCTGTGAGGGCGGGGTGGTCAGGGGGAGGGCAGCTGGGGTCCCAGGCCTGGAGCGTAACTGGGGGCAGTGGCCCCACTGGGCCTGGGCACTCCCCAGGGGCCACGCTCTTGGCTCCGCCCCTGCAGGGGCCAGGGGCCGCCTCGGGTCACAGGTCTACATGCACTTTCTCCCTGTACCCCCACATACCCGTATTTATTTTACTATGGTTACTGTAACTAGCGAGTATATTTGTTATCAGGAGACTTAGGGTGCATTTTACACCAAGGATGGTGTGTGTGTATGTGTGTGTGTGTGCGCGCGCGCGCGTGAGCGTGCTCCGGTGTGCGAGCGTGCGTGTGAGCAGGCCCGGGGCTGAGTGAGTGCGTGTGAGACGGCGTGGGCACCGGCGTGCGGGCAAGGAAGGAGTCGAACGCAATAACCACGTCCCCCTCCCGGGCCTCCAGGCCCCGCCCCCGGGGCCCACGCCGCATCCCGTGGGAGCCCAGGGCCGGCGCTGCGCAGGCCTGTCCCTATTACCTCAGCCACGGCGACGACGTGACAGTATTACCAAGGTAGCACCGAGCATATCAATAAATACTATTCTGATACCGCCTGCGTCCCGCGCGGTCTGTCCTGAGGCCTTGGCTCTGCTTGGGGCCTCCTGCACCCGGGCGCCCCCACCCAGGTGCCTGCCATCATCACAGGGGTGCTGAGGAATGGGGGGCCATCAGAGGTGCCCCACTGCCCACAGAGAGGCAGGAGTGCATGGCTGTCACAGTTGACATATCGTGGCCTCGGGCTAACCTGTGTGCCTGGGCCACAGAGGAGTCAGGCGAGCTCAGCACAGACAAGACAGGAGCCCGCAGGAAACTGTCCCCCCAACACCTCCGACAGATGCCTGGGGCAGGGGGGCTGTCAGGTGCACTTAGCAGAACACAGATCGCTGGGGGGACCTCGGAAGGCATCTAGGAAGAGGCATCGTTGACGTGATCTGGGGGTGCTCCTAATAACCATGGGGGTCCAGGTCAGGGGTGGGGACAAAGCTGGTCCCGTGAGTGCACCATGGAGCCACACGCCCTGCAGGCCACCGCAGTTGACCCTGAGGACCTGAACAGATGCCCTGCAGGCAGGTAGCTGGGGCAGTGGGCCGGAGACTGGGCGCTAAGCAGGCAGGTGCAGGCCTCAGATCATGACGGGGGCCGGGCTGAGATCAGAGACGCAGCTGCTGCGCCCACGGGGGCCCATCCGGCCTGGCCATGCCCTTGGTGTGAGCTGCCCCTGGCCCAGGTGTGCTGAGGAAGAGGAGGGCCTACGTTGGCCTCCTGCAGGAGCAAACCTCTCCCTGCAGGTGCCGGGGGTGCCCCTCCACCATCAGCCCCAGCACAGGAGGGTTGGGTGGATGCTCATATTCCATTGAGATGCCCCCCCACAACTCCTCACTCGTCTCCAGTTCCCGGTAGGGTGGCCAGGTGCGGGGGGGCGGGCATCCCTCTCCTGGAAGAGAGGACCTGCACCCCATCCCACACAGCCATGACTGGAACCTGGACCCTCCCCCCGCCCCGGCCCAGCGTGGGCCTCACCTCCTGCTTCAGACCTGTGCGGGCACCCCAGAGAAGACCGTGGCACACCACGTGGTAAACACCACTGCTCTCCTGTGACGGTGGCCAAGGTGGTCAGGAGGGCACCACTCGCGGGAGCAGTGAGACCAGGTGAAGGCCTGGACCACGCACCCGAAGTGCTGTCCCTCCTCAAGGGGAACGGAGCCCACCCTGTGGCCAGACAGCCCCCTCACCTCGGGGACCAGGAAGCTGCAGGAGGGAGGCGGGCGGCAGCCCCGCGGACTGCTGGCCTGGAGGAACCCTCTCCCACGTCAGCCAGACCACAGAGGCCGCCCTCAGACTCAGAACGTGGGAACCCGGGGTCCCCACATGGCGGCAGTGCGGGCGTGGGGTCTGCTCAGAAACCCGGGCCGTGTTCCTGGGACCTGGCTGCCAGTGGGGTGGACTGTCCCCTTGCCTCCAGGCCCGCCAGGTCCAAGCCGAGGGGAGGAGCGCCTGTAGGGCAGTCACCACTGAGGGCCCTCTCCAGCCGGGGCCGGTCCTGCCCACGTGGGCGCGCCCCACGACCCCAGGTCGCAACTCCTCGCATCTTGCACTGGACTGTCCTGTCCCTTTCTTGCGGGATTGACGGTTCTGTATCATTGGACACAAAGCCACTCTATGGACGCCGGGTGGTCACCATCCCCATTTAACAGACTGGGAGCCGCGGTCAGAGAATTTAAGAGCGCTTCGCAAGGCCGCCCCGCTCAGTGAGCGGGCCGGGGACTCGAACTCGCGTTTCGGTAGCCTCTGCCCGCGTCCTAGGACCCTAGTCTCAGGGGTGGGGCGGGGCTTTTTGTTCGCGCACGGCCCCCTGGGAAGTGTAGTCCTTGGGCGCTTGCGCACAGCCCCCTGGGAAGTGTAGTTCACATTCGGGCCTTCGGGATGGGCAGGCGGCGCGCGGAACTGCGCTTCCCGGCATGCCGCGCGCTCCCGGCCCGGCCGCCGGCCTGGCCGGCCGCCCCGCCCCGCGGCCCCGGCCCGCCCCGTCCGGTGGGGCGACGAGCCGCATGGAGGCCGGCTGAGGATCGCCGCCCGCCTCGGTACGCGGCGCGGCGCGGGCCTGGAGCGGGGCTGGCGCGCAGGGGCCCGGGGCCGGGGGTCGGGGTCCGGGCACTCCAGCCCCCACGCGGGGCCTGGTGCCGGAAGGGCGCGCGGGACGGGGGCCGGCGGCGAGGGTCGCGAGGGCCCAGGTGGCGCAGGTCGGGGAGGGACGGGGGCGGGGCCGTCCCCAGCCCCGGGTGCGGCGGGGACGGGGTCTCGCGGGGAACTGGCCCCTGCCGGGCGGCGGCCTCACCCGCAGGCGGGGTGAAGCGGGGCTGCCATATGGCGAAGGAGCCCCGAGGACCCTGCCTGTCTCGGCCAACTTCCGAGGCCGGTGACAGTCTTGACTCACCTCGTTTCTAGGAAGCAGCGTTGTCGAGATGTAAGTTAGGTGCCACGAAGTGCCAAGTTCAGGTTGGCCTCTTTGTGGGAACTACCCTGGCCTCGGCGCATCAGAAAATGCTAGGAACTCGCCCAAAAGTCCTCGCCTGCCTTTGGGGGGTCCGGACAGGCTCCTTAGGGAAGTGCTGGTTTCCAGATGGGGTCCCCTTGGCTTCCGGGTCCCCGGGAGAGGAGGCTGTGCAGGCTGGTGGCTCCCGCGCCGGCTTGGCTCCCCTGGCTCTCTCCCTTTTGCTGCTGCTGCCTCCCTGCGCCCTGACTGGGAGAGAACCCTGACACCGAGCCTGCCCCTGGCCAGCCTTGCAGGAAGGCCAGTGGTGCTGTGTGTCTGAGGCGGCTGGGCAGGGCAGGCAGCCGGCCCTCCCCAACGCCCTGCAGTACTGGTCAGTATGGGGACAAGCACTGGGCAGTGTCCAGGTTCCAGCAGGGTCAGCCAGCTGTGCTGGACAAGGAGCCACTCGGGCCTTCAGCTCCAATGCGAGTTGGCATGTGTCCTCCACAGTGATCCCAAACTTGGCCACACCTCCCTAAGCAGGTCCTGCCAGACGCTGGGGGTGGGGGGCTCCATCGGCCAAGGGTTGTCCAGGCTTTGGAAGTGGAAGCACAGGAAGGTGGGGCTTCAGGCAGGCGCTCGCTGCCTCCCAGCCAGGCTTTTCGTCCTGCAGCCACTGGCCCAACCAGCCTGGGACCCTTGGCCTTCTGAGCAGACCTAGTGGGTGGGTTGGGAGATGAGCTTTTTCTGGAAATCATTCAGTGCTGGTCACAGCCCTTGGCCAGCACAGGGAAGCCAGGCCGGTGTCTGGAAGGCAGTTTCTGGACTCCCAATCTGTAGAGGGGTGAGGGGAAGAGGAGAAGAGGAGGCGTGTCCCAGTCTGCCCTGGGGCCAGAATCCCCTCTCATAGGGGCACTAATCCCATCCCGGGCCCTGCACTCCTGACCCCATCCAAACCTCACTACCTCCCAGTGGCCCCATCTCCTCACATCACCACTTTGGGGTCAGGGCTTCAGTCTGTGAATTTGGGGAGACACGATACAGTCCCTAGCACCAGGGCCCTGGAGAGGGCACAGCCCCCTGCGCTGGACAGGCGGGAACTTATGGGCTGCCACTCACACGGAACTGTCTGATGTCCCCAGACTCTGTCCTGTGACAGACAGCAAAACGTGTTCACATGCTCATCCTGTGCAAGACAGCCTAGCTCTGCTCTGTGTCCCAGGGCTGCACACCCCGGGGTCCCTGACACAAGTGGGGCTCTTCCCGCCTTTTGAGCTGGTGCCTCTTTGGGCACGTGGGACGAGGCAGGTCCTCTCAGGTTGTCGGGAAATCCCACAGATCCAAGTTTCTTTTCCTAGAAGTGTGTGGGTGACACTGCTGCTGTCATCTCTGTGGAGGATTGTAATTTGCAAAGGGGGTAACGGTGTTGTCCCTCGGCAGACGAGGAGGTGCCTCAAGGAACACGTGATCCGGGGTCTCCCGACACCCAGCCACAGATTATCCTCAAGGGGTTTGCCCCTGCCCTCCATCTTGGGGACAGGAGAGCATGTCCCAGCAGAGCAGAGCTCAGAGAGGTCAAGAGGTCACGGGCCAAAGTGGCATCTGAGTGTGGCACGCGTTTTGCAGCCCAGAGAGGGCCTGCAGTGTGTGGATGGCCGTCAGCAGGCTGCTCTAAGCTGGGCCCTGGAGGCAGGAGCTGAGCCTCCTGGTAGGTGCAGGCGTCCTGCCCAAGGCCACGCAGAGCTTAGTGGCTGGTGTGAGATCTGGCAACCCGAGGCGGTCCCCCACAGCATGGCCGCTGGCGGCTAGCAGACAGCTGGCCTCTGCCAGACGGACCGGCCGTGGGTGGCCGTGCTCGGGAGGCATCATCTCCCACCCGTCATGCCCAGCCCCTTCCGCTGGGTGTGCTCCGGGGCCAGCCCCACTTGGTGGTGACAGCTGGTTGCAGGAGAGGGAGGGCTGTGGGGCCCGGCAGGAGTGTCCTGCTCTGCAGCCTGCATGGAGGAAGGGCACATTTATCTGGGTTGAGGGTGTCAGCCCGGGGCCTCTCAGTCGCCACGGTGGGCAGTGCTATGATGGACCGCCAGACCCACCAAGGCAGATGTTCTGTGGCAGGAGACTGGGAGGGACACGGGTGCTCCACGGGTGATAGAGGCTGCCCTGCCGTCCATGGGGGTCAGGTCGTTTGCTCCCCTGCAGGCAGTTGGGGGATGCTGGGGTCCCAGCCATGAGTGACAGTGCATACTGGTGAGCAGGGATGTGAAGTCACGTCCTCCCAGGGTATCCCGGGGCCTGGCCCAGGGCAGGGGCAGCAGAGTGTCAGAAGGTGTCGGGGATGTGATGACCCGATAACATCGTGGGTGCGGGGCCTGACCGGGCTTGGCTGTGGGCCACATGGACCTGTCTGCCCTGCCGGGAGGGCCCAGGACCCAGAAAGGCAGGCACAGGCCTCCGGGGCTTCTGAGGGTGGGTCTGGCCAGGCTGCGGGGGAGGCTGGCCCAGCGCTGGGGCCCCCACACTCCGGGCTGAGGCACCAGGGCGGCTGTCAGCACAGGACTCCTTCAGCTTTTCCAGCCCACGGGGCGTCCGTGCTGCTCGGGAAAGGACTCGTTTGCTTCCCTGTGAAGTGGACCGAGGACGGCTCCCTCGAGAGCAGCTTCTGGGCCAGCGGGCACCTGTGAGCCTGCGGGGTGGCAGCCCCCCAGCTGGGACCTGGGGCCCAGGAACCTGAGGGAGGGGCTGCGGTCTCTGGGCCCCGCCCTGTGCCTTTGGGCACAGCTTCCTGTTTCTGTCTCCGGGTCGAGCTCGGGCTGCGGACCAGCGAGTACTTTAATCTGTGAACCAGGAAGGGGCTGGGGCGGTGAGGCCCAGGTGAGCCGCTGCCCCCTGGGGCTGGGCAGAGCAGGTGCCGGCCGGGCTGCTGGTCCTTCCTGGGTGCAGGACACTGGGAGGAGGGTGTGGCCCCAGGCCAGGCGCAGACCCCAGGGCCCGCTGCCCTTCTGCGCGGAGCCTCCTTTGGCCCTGAGCCAGTTCCTCTTCCCGACCCTCCCTCCCACCCAGTTCTTCCAGAAGTGCTGTCCGACCTGTGCTCGTCCACGGGGGCGGCCCCTTGGTCAGCCCCAGGGCCCGGGGGTCCCAGCAGGAGGAACCCCTGCCCCAGTCGGGTCCTCCTGGTTGCAGCCCAGGAGACTGCAGCTCGGGGGCACTGAGTCATTGGGGGCCAGGCATGGGGGGCGGGGGACAGCCATGTCATGTGACACAGGGTACAGAAGGGGCGGACCTGACACGGTGTCACGCTTCTCCTGTCGTTCGCTTTCATTTTTACTGTGAAAGTTCTGGAGGGCGTGCAGCAAGCAGTAGGGAGCCCCCGCAGGTCCGTTCTGAGTTCACATGGGACGGACAGACGGAAACAAAAACACGACACAACGTCCAAGTAGCACTGCGGCTGTCCCTCTGTGACGGCTCCAGGCACTGTCCGTTTTCTCCGCTGGCCCCCTGGTTCTGCGCAGCGGTCTGGAGCCGGGCCAGTCCTGTCCTGTGCCAGCGGGACCCAAGGTCCTGTGACTGAACTCAGAGGTACACCTGGGGGCTCCAGCAGACGTTGGTGGGACCCCATGGAGGTGCCAGCGCCCACCTCCTCAGGCGCAGGCCCAGACCCACATGTGGACACAGGCCTCGGGCCCCAGTCCCCTGGCCCTGGGGACCCTGGGCTTCAGCGGCCCACAGTGGGCAGGGGTCTTGCACAGGACCCTGGCGACTGGTGGTACCAGGGCAGGGAGGCTGCAGTCCCACCCGGGGTCCCCAGAAAGAAGCCCTGCACATGGCCAGGGGCTCCAGGTGACGCTCCACCTGTGTCTCCGCAGGCTTCAGTCAGCGGAGCCCACAGCCACCATGGAGGGGGACGAGGAGCAGCCGCCCCAGGAGGTCAGAGGCCCAACCTGCGTGGGGGGTATTGGTGGGCGGGGGACAGCTGTTCCCAGGGGCGTGGGGTCTCAGTGGGTGCTCCCCTCAGATGGCTTCTTGGGTCACTGGGTGCTCTGCACATAGGAAAACTCCACATGGTTTTACTGCCGTGTCCCCAGGCCAGCTGAGGGGGGCCCCAGGTCAGGGTGGGCTGCCAACAGGGTGGTCGGCATGCCCAGGCTTGCAGTTGTGGGGAGCAAGGGGCCCAGGAGTTCGTGTGTGGGCACTCTGACTCACCCAGTCCCCTCCGCTCTGCAGGCCGATGCGGAACCCCTCGTGACGTCGGGAGCTTCAGAGGTGGTGCCCAGGGTGCTTTCTGGAGAACCCCAAAGCCTGTGTTCGTGTCCCACGGTCGTTCGGGGCTGGGTGGGAGGGTGGGCCGCTCCCTGGCCTGCCCTGGGGCATTGTGGGGGGCTGTTGACCACAGTGGAGCGAGCAGAGCTACCTGGGTGCTCCCCTTGGGGAGGGGTCTGCTCAGTCACGTGCCATCGTGACCGAGGACCAGGGGCTTTGAGTGTACAGGCAGCTTGTCGTGGCGGGAGGGACCCCCTGCGGACGGTGCCTCCCGCACGCGTCTGGGTTCCACAGCGTGGCGTGGGCCCGCCTGGCGCCCTGCAGCTTGTGCCGGCGCTATCCCCGAGCTGGGCCTCGCTGTCCTCACAGCTGACGTGGACGCTTTCAACCTGCTCCTGGAGATGAAGCTGAAGCGCCGGCGAGAACGGCCCAAGCTGCCCCGCACGGTGACGGAGCTGGTGGCCGAGGACGGGAGCAGGGTGTACGTGGTGGGCACTGCCCACTTCAGCGACGACAGCAAGAGAGACGTGGTGAAGGTGAGCTGTCACCAGAGCCCCCCGGCGCTGCCTCTGGGACGGCCTCCCCCGCCCTGGGCACCCAGTGACGCCCGCCCGTTGCAGACGATCCGCGCGGTGCAGCCCGACGTGGTGGTGGTGGAGCTGTGCCAGTATCGCGTGTCCATGCTGAAGATGGACGAGCGTACGCTGCTGCGCGAGGCCAAGGAGCTCAGCCTGGAGAAGCTGCAGCAGGCCGTGAGGCAGGTGCGGTCACTGCCCCAGGCCCTGGGGGCCGGGCGTGCGGTCAGTGTGAGGGCCCTGGCCTGTGGAGCCGGAGGCACCGTCCATCAGGTCTCAGGCAAAGGAGGGAGGGCAGCTGGAGCAGGCCGCTGGGGTGCGGGCCGGTCGAGGGGCACACCTGCTGGCCGGAGGCAAGGTCCCCCAAGATGGGCACAGGCGTCAGGTGTGGGGGGCAGGGCGTCCAGCGGACAGAGGCCAGGCAGCGGGTCCCCACGGTGCAGCCACAGAGCGGGCATGTCCGGAGGCT
This sequence comes from Lyroderma lyra, assembly GCA_004026885.1. Classification (NCBI taxonomy): domain Eukaryota; kingdom Metazoa; phylum Chordata; class Mammalia; order Chiroptera; family Megadermatidae; genus Lyroderma; species Lyroderma lyra. The sequence goes on along the minus strand of PVJL010006329.1, from coordinate 5,099 downwards.
TCTGCAGAGGGCCTGGCAGGGCTGTGTCCGCCGAGGGCACGGGCAGCTGAGTCGGGCCCTCTGCTTGCAGAATGGGGTGATGTCGGGGCTCATGCAGATGCTGCTGCTGAAGGTGTCGGCCCACATCACCGAGCAGCTGGGCATGGCCCCTGGCGGCGAGTTCCGGGAGGCCTTCAAGGAGGTGGGCAGGGCGTGGCCGGGCGGGGGCAGGGCCGGCTGCCCTGGGGCCTGCGGGGTCCCCAGCCAACCCAGGCCTCTGCCCCAGGCCAGCAAGGTGCCCTTCTGCAAGTTCCACCTGGGCGACCGGCCCATCCCCGTCACCTTCAAGAGGGCCATCGCCGCACTCTCCTTCTGGCAGAAGGTCAAGCTGGCCTGGGGCCTGTGTTTCCTGTCGGACCCCATCAGGTAGGGTTCCCTCGGCCTCCTGGTGGTGGCCAGCCACCGGCGGCCAGGGCTGACCCCTAGAGTGCCCAGCCCCCACCTGGCCGGAGCCATCACGAGGGCAGCCCCCCCACCCCTTCCTCCCACCGCGGTGGCCTCGGACACCGGTGCAGTGTCCGCGGGGCTGGCAGTGTGCCCCTGTGCTCACAGCAAGGACGACGTGGAGCGCTGCAAGCAGAAGGACCTGCTGCAGCAGATGATGGCGGAGATGATCGGCGAGTTCCCCGACCTGCACCGCACCATCGTGTCGGAGCGCGACGTCTACCTGACCTACATGCTGCGGCAGGCCGCCCGGCGCCTCGAGCTGCCGCGCTCCTCTGACGGTGACGGCCGGGCCGGGCGGGGGCCCCGGGGGCCGGGCCCTGGGGTGGGTGCTGACGGCTCCCCCCCCACAGCCGAGCCCAGGAAGTGCGTCCCCTCCGTGGTGGTGGGCGTCGTGGGCATGGGCCACGTGCCCGGCATCGAGAAGAACTGGACCACTGACCTCAACATTCAGGAGATCATGACGTGAGTGCGCCGGCCCTGGACCCCCCAGCCCAGCAGGGCCCAAGGAGGGGGCGGCCGTGGAGGGCAGGGTGGGGGGGGCTCCCCCTGCGCGCGCTCCAGCTGCCCTCCCTCCCCCAGCGTGCCCCCGCCGTCCGCCTCCGGCAGAGTGTCCCGGCTGGCCGTGAAGGTGGCCTTCCTGGGCCTGCTGGGCTACGGCCTGTACTGGATGGGCCGCCGCGCCGCCAGCCTGGTCCTGTCGCTGCCTGCCGCCCAGCACTGCCTGCAGAGGGCGTCCTCCGCCCGGCCGCACACCTAGGAAGGGCTCGGAGCCACCGCTTCTGGGGGCCTGGGGGGCTGCTCCCAGGCAGCAGCTGAGGGGCGCGGGGCGGCCCCGTGGGGATCCAGGCCCGGCCTCGCCTGCCCTCCCCCAACCCACCCAAATAAAGAATTATTTAACTGCTCTGAGCTCAGGCTTCCCAGCCCCACCCCCACCCTCAGGGGCCGTTCCCGGGGTTCACGGCTTCAGGACAAGCGCCTGGGAGGGCTGAGTGCCGCTGCCCCTCCGGCCCCCACCCCGTGCTGGCCCCCACGGGTGAGCCTGGAGGGCCCCAGGCCACGCCCTCTCTCCGTGCCTTCCGGCAGGACCCGGCCGGCCACAGCCAATCGCAGTTCTGGGGGGCAGGGGCGCCCCGCGGCGGAGCCCGGGGCCCGGATGTGCGCCAGCACCGCTCTGCCTGCAGAGATGGTGTGTCTCTGGCTTTTAAAAATATCTGAAATTTTTTACTCAGGTGATTTTAACTTCAGCAAACTGAAGCAATTGTTAGGAAATTCTAGCCTTAAATCTGGTTGGACGTCTCGGTCCCAAGAGGGTGAGCGTGCAGGCAGGTCCGGCCTTGGCAGTGGGACCCCCTCCAGCTGCCCCCTCACCCGCCTCCAGCCAGGGGGCGTCCAGGAGTGTGCGCCCGCCCAACTCGGGGCCTGGGGCTTCAGCCTGTTTCCTGTGCGTCTGCCGGGGAGACCCGGGGTCTCCCCGAGCCCCGGTGGACAGGTGGCACATGCCTGCCACGGCAGCCCGTCTGCCGGCGTGCCAGCAGGTGCCCCCCGCCCCCCCGTGTGCCCTCCTGGGGCCGGCCTCTTCCAGCACTCCAGGCCTGGCCGTCGCCCGTGCGAGTCGTCTGTTTACGACGTGGGGTCCGGGGCACCCTCTGGGCCCCATTTGGTTGTCTGTGTTGACTTCGTGTCTGAGCAAATCGGGGAACCGGTGGCCGTGAGCTGGGCCAGGTCGCCTCAGGCTGCACCGTGTCCTTCCTGTCACTCCTGTACGTGTTCCTTAGAAACTGAAATAAAAGCTAATTTTGGAAGCTCCTGTTTGTGAAATATGTGAAAATGGCACTCAGGTGACAAGGGCCAGGGCCACCGTGGGCGGGGGCAATAGGCACAGCCAGGGGCCTAGGCTGGGTGCCTACGGTGCTCGCAGCAACTGCCTTTGGTCCTGGGGACTTACTGCCACCACCGGCCTCTCAGAAGAGGACACAGGCCCGGGTCCCTGGCACGAGCTCACCCCAAGCTTGGGCTCCAGCCCAGTGAAGACGCCAGTCAGGGGAAGCTCACCCCACACACACTGCCTCGGGCGGCCCCGCCCTGCTCAGCCCTGCCCCCACCTAGGGCGGGAGGAGCCCAGCCATCTGGACTGAAGGCTCCTCCGAGACCAGCAGCTCAGATCTGCCTAGAAAGACCCGTGAGCGCTCAGGGCAGCGTGGGCCACCACAGGCGGTGTGGAGAGCTGGGGTCACAGAGCTCCGCACTGGCATTGTGGGGCAGGCCTGTCCCCCGTGATGCCCGTCCAGTGCTGGGTCCTGCTGCCCTCCTCTGCCTCTCTGTGCCCTGGGCCAGCTCCCTGGTGCAACATGGAAGGCCGAGAAGGGTGGCTGGCAGGCCAGGGGTCTCACTAGCCCAGGGTGGAATGCGGGCTCCACAGGTTCTGTGGTGCAGCTGGAACCCCAAGGTCTGGCTGGGCAGGGTGGGCGAGGGAGGGCCTAGGGGGGTGCAGGCTGAGCGGCCCCTGACATGTCACCCGCAAGTCTACACCCCACAGACGTGTCACTTCCCATGGGGACCCCCTGGGGGAGGGGCAGACAAAGTCAAGGCCCCACTCGTCCTTGTGTTTGGAGGGGACCCCAGGGCTCAGAGCAGGAAGGTGGGAAGCCCAGCCAGCTCCCCATGGTGGCAGGTGAGGTCCACGCTGGACCCACGGGGGACCGTGGGAGGAACTGAGGGTCTGGCTGCGGCCAGGGGCCAGCAAACGCATGGACTCCAAAAGAGGATGAGCCCGAGGCAGGTGTGTACCAGGCAATGGGTGGCGGCTACTCATTGGCCAGCACCAAGGTTGTAACCCGTCTGCTGGGTTATCGAGGGGCCCTGCGGGGCTCTGGTTCCAGTCGCCCAGAGAGCACGGCCGTGTCCTGGGCCGACCCCTCCCGGCACGCCTCTCCCACGGGAAGGGCCTCTGGCGGCAGAGCCACGGGGCTCCCAGTGGTGTGTACACAGCCCAGGTGAGAGCCAGCAGTGTCAGGGGGTGGGGAGATACTCGTGTGTGTCCCTTTGGTAAAAGCAAGTCGTCACTATTCAAGGTCGTGGGGGAGGGCCAGGCCCGGCCTTACTGGTGGGGCCTGGCCATGGCCCTCGCCTTCCAGATCCCAGCCTCAGACCCCCCCACCCTGGCACGCAGGTGCTGGCAGAGCATTGTTTACTGTCGCGAAAGGCCGGGAGAAACCTAACGTCCACCTGTCAGGGAACGAAGACAGATGCCCAGGATACAAGCAGGGTGTGAAGGAACACACACTGGCGTGTGGGCGCAGCCCCGGGCCTGGGGAGTCACTGCGTCTTCACCCTATCCCTGAGAACCGGGATTTATTACAAAGCACGTCGTGTTACGAGGACAAGCAGAACCATCGGGTTTCAGTTCTTCCAATAAATACAAAGTGCTGAGGGGAGTGTGTCAAGGTCAGGCACAAGCAAGTCCAGGAGGCCAGAGGCAAGGTCACCAAGGCTGGGCGGCCCGTGACGACCTCCTGGAACCTTTGGTACCCACTAGGTGTGCCTACTGGCTGTGCGCAGGGGGAGGGCTCAGAGGACCCAGAGCCTGGCACCCACCAGCCCTCCATAACCCAGTGATACCAGATGAAGAGTGTGGGTAAGGCTGTGTCTGGGCTTCCGGAAGAGGGGACGGGCGGCACCAGGCTCAGCGAGGGCTCCTGGGCAGTCAGGAACGAGGCTGGGAACAGGGACCTCTGCAGCAGGGTGTGGGGTTCCGGGGTGCCAAGTACTGCAGGGTCCTCACCATGTTGTGCCCCTCATTTGGGTGACCCCCTCACCCCACAGAGAAGGTAGTGTCATTGTCTATCTCATGGACAAGGACCCTGAGCTGGAGAGGGGTGAGGGGCTCCCCGAGGTCACACGGCCAGCAGGGGCAGAGTTCAAAGCCCACGATGTGACCTCAGGAGGTGACGCCTTGAAGCAGAATGCAGCCAACAGGGAGCTCGTGTTGGCCCCGGGGTCTCTGGTTTTACTTTGAGGCCAGCGGGGGCGCTGTTGAGGGCCATGCACCAGTGGGGTCAGCTCAGGCCGGCTCGTCTGAACCCAATCCCGGTCATGTGCCAACACTGACCCCAGCTCCTCCCCTCCACGCCGGCCCTGGGCCCACCGTAGCCCCTGCGCCCCCGGACACCTGTGGGGAGTTGTCTGGGCCGGGCGCTGGCCTCAGACCGCCGTAAGGAGAGACACAGGAACCAGGAGAGCAGGGGGGAGCTGCTTCCAGGGAGACGTGCTGTGCCAGGGGACGCGGGGTGGCAGGGGGCATGCGACAGGCGAGCACAGGGTCTCGCCCACAGGAGGGGCAGGCGCGCAGGCGCTTTAGGGAGGCCCTGGCCCGCTCCCCGGTTTGCCTCCGTCCTGGGGCGCCTCCTGGCCCAGACCGGTGCCCCGCGACCCTCGGCCAGGTCTGACCCAGCGCCGTTCTCGTTCCCTACTGTCCCGGTGGACGGCGCAGCGGAGGGCCACCAGGGCCACACCCTCACTCGGCACGGCCTGGGGCCGGGGCTTCGCCCTGAAGGTGGGGACACCGCTGGGGACCCAGTGGAACGTCCCTCAGCAGCACGGTCACCGCACGCGGA
>PVJL010006328.1:0-93455 GCA_004026885.1 Lyroderma lyra | reverse complement strand
GGTCCGTCTCTGCTCCCTTCCCTCTCCCCGACTCGCCCCTTTCTCGCCAGCCTTCAGGTTTACTTGCGATTTGTGGATTTCTCAGCAGCCGGTTTGTCGCTCAGGGTCCGCTTTCTTGGCTCCTGGATGGCCGTTCAATTGTGTTTTCTGGGAGAGGCTTTAGGGACCTCCTCTCCAGTCGCCATCTTGTCTTCTCTCTTGTAAGAATTGTTAAGCAAAATTTTTAGGAAAAAAATCATTTAACTAATATCACTCCAGTAAGTCTAACAATAAAAATAAAGATAATCCTCCATAAAATACTAAAAAACAAACAAAAAAATCACTATAATTTGAATAATTTTCCTGGAAGTGTGCTAATACAAGTACTCTGAAAAACCATCAATAAAAACATATAAATGTTAAATAATGCACACTCTTTTGAGTGTGACTGAGCTTAATGTTGTGCATCAAATATTTTTTCCAGTTTTAGTAACTTGAAGGACAAGTGGCCCTATCATTTTCTTGGACATCAGTGATAGTTTAGATACAGTATTAGAGCAAAAGGTAATTGTTGAGAGGCAAAAAAGTTTCTGGTAATATGAAGAAATAATCCTGTCTACTGGGCTATATTTCCACCCACAATTATTTGCAGAGGAACTATTAATTTAGCATTTTGAATTTTACTTGAGGTGTTTACATTATTAAGGTTAGGCATATAAGGCATCCTAACAACACCTAAACTACAGAATAAGAATGCTGTGTTAATTTTACTGAATTGTGTTTATATAAAAAAACGTATGATATGGAGTGGTAGATAAAATATGTATGACTTTAAAACCTAAACTACTGCAGTGAAAGCATGCTCAGAGCCAATTTTAGAGCAATGAATGCATATATCAGAAAATATGAAAGACCTAAAATCAGTTACCTAAATATCCACCCTAGGAATCTAGACACATAGAAAAAAAATAGAATCTTAAGTAAGCAGAAAAAAAAATTTAAGGCAGAAATCGGTGAATTTGAATATAGTAAACTGGTAGAGAAAAATCAATGAAACCAAAAGCTGATTCTTTGAAAAGATTCATAAAGTTGATAAGCCTCTAGCCAGGTCACCTAAAAAAAAAAGAGTGGTTAGAAGCTGTGGTACATATACACAATGGAATATTACTCAGCTGTAAGAAAAGATGAAATATTGCCATTTGCGACAAAATGGATGGACCTGGAGATCATCATGCTAAGTGAAATAAGCCAGACAGAAAAAACAAAGAACTGCATGATTTCACTCGTATGCGGAATATAAAACTGAAAGCAAAGAAAAAAAGAAATGAACAAATAACCCATGGACACAATCAATAGTTTAATGTTTATTTGGGGACCAGTGGGTTAGGGAGGGGAGAAGGGGGAGGGGGTGGGAGAGGAGTGGGGGGAGCTAAATATAAGGTGATGGAAAGAGAAGTCACATTAGGTGGTGAACTTATTATACATCAAGTTGACAATGCACTGTAGAACTGTGAGCCTGAAACCTATGTAATCCTTGCTAACAGATGTCACCCCAATAAAAAAATTAAAAAAAAAAAGAGTTACTGAGATCAGTAATGAAAGAAAGGGTGTCACTGCAGAGTCTATAGGCATTAAAGGATTAATAGTGGAATACTATGAGCAACTTTATACCCACAAATTTGCTAATCTAGATTAAATGGACTCATGCCTTGAAAGACACAAGCTATATAAGACACACAGTAACATCAGAAGGAAAGACAATAAAATAGTCCTATCTCAATTAAGGAAATTGAATATATGTTAAACTTCCAAAACATAAACACCAGATTCAGGTGTGTTCACTGGCAAATTCTATAAATCATTAAAGGGAAAATAATGCAATTCTTTAAATTTTATTCAGAGGATAGAAGCTGTGGACATATATTATAACTCATTGTATGATGGCAGTTTTATACTAATTACAAAACCTAAATAAGGCATGACCAGAAAAACAAACAACAGAAAACTACAGGCAAATATCACTACTGATCATACATGCAAAAGTCCTAAATAAAATATTAGTAAATCAAATCTAACACTATAATATGCACACACACACACACACACAACCAAGTGGAAGTTATTCCAAGTATGCAAATAAATGTAGTCCATTATACAAACAAACTGTATAAAATGAATCCAGCAATAATATCAATAGTGCAGAAACAGCATTTGATAAAATCCAATACCCATTCATGATGAAAACTCTCAACAGAATTGGAATAGGAAAGAACTTCCTAAACTTGATTAAAAAAAACCAAAACACAAAACCTACAGCTAACATCATACTTTGCAGTGAGATACTTGAAGCTTTTCCACTAAGATCAGAAACTAGACAAGGATGTCCTCTATCACTAATCTTTTTCAACATTGTACTGAAAGTCCTAGTTAATGATGTAAGACAAGAAAAGAGAATAGAAGGCATACAAATTGGGAATAAATAAAATTATCATTGTTCACAAATAACATGGTCACCTATGTGGAAAATTCAAAATCATAAGCAAAAAACCTCCCAGAACTTACAAGTGATTATCAAGTTTGCAGGATATAGGCTAACATAAAAAAGTAATTCATTTTCTTATGTATCAGCGATAAATGGCAAGTAAAATATGAAATTAAAAACACAATACTATTTAAATTAGCACCCCCAATAAAATACTTATATATAAATCTAAATAAATATGTACAAGATTTATATGAAGTCAGGCAATTAGTTTCATGAACTCATCCTAGAAAAATTCTACATACCTCACTGCTGAATATCACTATACTCACTTTTGAAGTACTCCCCTTAGAAAGCTATGCATTGGAGCCAGCATCTCATCCACTCTTCAAAGCAATTTTGGAACTTTTTTTTTAATGGCCTTCAGAGCTGTCCTTGTACCTAAAATATGACAACTGAGTACACAAACAACAGTACTGCCAATAGAAGCGCATGGTGGAAAGTTTGCATACTTAATTGAAGCGGGACCCAAAATAAACCAGAATTATCTTCTGGAGGGCAGGTATCTTCTAGTACAGGCTCCCCCCAACAAGGTAAGTGTTCTAAAAACCCACTTGTATCAGTGTATCAGCTGATATTGTTGTGATTGGCTGCATTTGGGATCAGTGAAATTTTTTGAAGACTCTTTCAACACATTTGCCCATTTTGTGATGGGAGATTTACATGAACAATGTGCAGCATGACAGCAAACCTGCCTACACTGCCCTGAGTGTTCAGCAGTTTTAGACCAAAAGAAGTAAGACCCCCATGCTCCATTTTCCCTATTCACCTGATCTAGCTCCAAGCAACTTTTTAATATTTGCTTGGATAAAACCAGTCATCAAAGGGAAACATTTTGCTGATATGAAAGAAGTGAAACATAAAATAGTAGAATCACTAAAAGGCATCAAAATTTTTGAGTTCAAAAACTGTTTTGAGCAGTGGAAAAAGCATCTCAATAGGTGTATTGCATCAAATGAAGAATATATCAAAGGGACTGACATTTAAATGTGTAAGATTAAATAAACAATTTTTTAAAATAAATTTCTGGTTTTTTGGGTGGGTTCCTGCTCACATGATCAATAAAATCAAAGAAAAACTAAATCAATGGAGAGATAATTTATGTTCATGAATAGATAGGATGACCAGACATACTGCTTTAAATGAGATAGAAAACAAAAGATAGGTATGGTCAGCCTACTGATACCTTAAATTTAACCTAGTGAGACTAGGCTGACCATACATACGGTTTGAAATGGGACTTTTCTGTCCCATTTAAAATTGCACATCTGATCAGTCTATGAATAGAAAAACTCAATATTGTCAAGATGTCAATTCTTCTCAACTTGATCTGTAGATTCAATGTAATCTCAGTCAAAATCTAATCAAGTTAGTTCTAAAATTTATATGCAGCAGTAGAAGACCCAGATTAGCCAATTCACCATTGAAGGAGAAGTACTTGATTTCAAAACTTATAGTATAGTTATAGTAATTAAGATAGCTTTGTATTGGCAAAAGAATAGATAAAATGATCAATGTATCAGAATAAAAAGCTCAAAAATACACCCACACAAATATAGTCAATACATAGTTGACAAAGAGGTGATGGCTATACAATGGAATAATGATAGCCTTCTCAACAAATGATGATGGAACAACTGAACACATACCTGCAAAGGAATAAATTTACACACAGATCTTACACTTTTCACAAAAATTAACTCAAAATGTATCATAGAACTAAATGTAAAAGGAAAAGCTATAAAACTTTTAGAAGATAACAAAAGAAAACCAAAATAACTTTGTATATTGTAATAGTTTTTAAGATAGAACACCAAAAGCATGACTCATGAATAAAATAATTAATGATCAACCTCATTAAAATTAAAAATGTCTGTTTTACAAAAGGCAATGTTAAGAGAATGAGAAGACAAGTTAAAACATTGCAGGAAATATTTGAGAAAGATGTATCTGATAAAGGATTGTTACCAAAATATACAAAGAACTGTTAAAACTCAACAATAATAAAACAAACAACCCCATTAGAACATGGACCTAGGACCTCAACAGATACCTCACCAAAGTAAATATACAGAGAACAAATAAGCATATAAAAAGATACTCCATGTCATATATCATCAGTGGAATACAAATTAAAATAACAATGAGGTACTGGTACATATTTTTTTAAATGGCCAAAATCATTCATTACCAACACCAAATTTTGGTGAGTATGTTAAGCAAGGGAAGCTCTCATTCATTTCTAGTGAAAATGCAAAATGATACTGGCATTTTAGAGGACAGTTTGGTAGTTTCTTACAAATCTGAATACGACAGGTCTGCAAGCCATGCTCCTTGGTATTTTAAAGCATGTCTAAAAAAATTACATGGATGTTATTTTCTCATAAATTTAAAAATGTTGAAACAACCAAGATGTCCTTCAATAGTTAATGAACAAATAAACTGTGGTACATCCTGACAATCCATTATTTAGTGCTAAAAATAAATGAGTTATCAAGCCATGAAAAGACTTAAAGAAATCTTAAACACATACTACCAAGTGAAAGAAGTCCACCTGTGAAGGCTACATACTGTATAATTTCAACTGTATGACATTCTGCAAAAGGGAAAACTATAGAAACAATAAAAAGATTGGTGGTTACCAGTGGTTGGGTTGGGACAAGATAAATAGAGAGAGCACAGAGAATTTTTAGGGCTATAAAAAAAGTGACCACATCTTTGAGTCACTTGTAATACGTTTTTCAACTTGAAAACACTCAAAACAGCCTTAGATTTTATATGTATTTCATGGCATGACTAAAAGTGTGTTTTTTACTAATGTTATTAGACTGATAATTGCTTGAAGTGAGATTTAACTTTTTTCTCTATTCTGTATTTGTAATGCAGTGGTTTTTTAAAAAAAGTATTTTGATAAATTGAATGGATTGTCCAAACAGAAAAAAGAAAACTGTATGATATCATAAAGATGGATATATGTTATTATATATTTATCTAAGCCCATAGAATGAACACCACCAACAGTGAACCATAATGTAAACCATATACTTTGAATAATTATGATATGTCAGTATAAGTGTATTAATTATAACAAAACTACCATTCTTTGTTGGGGAGTGTTTGTAATGTTGATAATGGGGGAATCTATGTATGTGTAGTGGTAGGGAATATTTGGGAAATATATGCATCTTCCTTTTAATTTTGCTCTGAACGTAAAACTACTCTAAAATCAAAGTCTTAAAAAACATAAATTATGGCATATCAAGTGAATTTTTCACTTGCAAGGCTCAACTTTAGAGTAGGCATCCCCCCACAACCAAATTCTAGAGGTGCAAATACTACCTTATAACAACCCAGAGGTTCCATGAGATCCCATGGGCCCAGTGGTCAATTTCCAATGTTTAAGGAAAATTTAAGAATACTCATTTTTAAGTAAAACCTTCTAATATCTGAACATTGGAAACTAATTAAAAAACATAAATGTATGCTAAAGTTTCAACATACATGACCGAAAGAAAACAAAATACGTATCAGACTGTGTATCCCCAACTATTCCTTCATTTTCTTTGCCAAAAAATCTTCTCTCCTTGTGACCTTACATACAACCTTTATGGGTGGTGAGTTGGCCCCAATTGAACATATTTGACCACTTTACATAACTCTAAATGGAGACTAATAGTAAAAATTTTATAATCCAATACAGTAAACTCTATAAAAGCAGGAATAAGGCTTGTGTTATTCATCACTCCACAGTGCACTCAATAATTACAGAATTAACTGGCACATAGTAACTACTGAATAATTGTAAATATATATAGAGATGGATAGATAGATAGATAGATAGATAGATAGATAAATCATGACTAAGTGATGTAATAAAATAAACCTAGTGATATCTATAAACGTTATAGCCTACCTTCTTTTATCCTTCAGTCTTACTAATAAAAAAATTTCCCTGTAGCTTCTTACACAGACTCACTCTAACTTGAATTTTGCTGGAGAGCCCTTGGTAAACTTCTCATTACTGTGCAGTAACTTCAGAGAGCTCCACTTTATCTATCACCACCATGAAAGCTAAAACTAACAAGAAGTATAAAATGCACCTTTTTCTGTTATGAAAATTATAGAATTTATTTTTTTATGACACATTACAAGGACTGAAGCAAATAATTATTTTTTCGATCCCATGTCATTCAGTTAATTTTTTTCCAATTATGTAATATTTTCAGATCGACATAATTATAGTTTTGTAATTGATGACATTAGCATTTTCTGATATGAAAGCTACTTAATTCTAAAACTTAAGTTTTTCCCCCTCTGAATATGTTTTTTATGGTCTGGTCCATTGCTCTTGCCTCCAAGCTGTGTGAAATGCTCTTCAACTTCCCTTTTACTGGCTCCACGAATCTTTCTATGACACTGCAGCTCTGTGGGAGGTGTCATTTGCATGATAGGTAACATTTTTACCTGCTTAAATTGCCCATTAGAATTTTTAACTTCTTGAAGATTTTGACTGTGTCTTGTCCCCTTTGTATTTATAGATGTTACACAACTTTCTGGCCTATTATTATTGATGTTCAATGAATATTTGATGAATGAGTGAATAAAAAACTTTTACTGAACTTCTTAAGAAAGTGGATGATATAAACTCGCTCTGAAATTTTAATGCTTATTAGCATTGGAGCATGTATATATTTCCTTACTTCTCTTTCATCCACTATTACAGTAATCAGAACTATTAACTAGAATTTCCACATTTATTTAGAATGATGATAATGTAAACACCTTGATACTATCTGACTCATTATCTATTAAATTTATTTCAACATGATTTTAACAACACTTTTAATATACTGTATTTGCATTTTAAGAAAACATATGCACAATAGCATTAATCCAAATATTTAATTAATTATAATACCATATCCTCCTGTCATTAAAGATTACAGATAATTCATTATTTTTGTTGTAATGACATTAATATTGTAACTAGATGAGTCTATTTAAACCTAACATCAAACTCTCTGGTGGATTAATACATACCAATAATTTCTTATGCTGATTTAATATTTTTAATGCTTTATATACTTTTTCAAAATGCAGAGAATTTTTATTTGCTTCTGGATATATTTATGAAATGAGAATAACATCTGAAGATTCAATAACTAATAAATGTCTACACTTTCTACGTCTTCTTAGGGGTATATCATGTACATATAGTACCTTAGAGTTTTTCTGTGAACTATTTAGTACTATGGAGTCCTGAGGATGCATTTTAACAATGGCAAGTGTTTTCCCATGGGGAGAGGGCATGTTCCAGTGTTATAATGTGTAATGAGGCATTATGATTCTTATCTTGGAGATTTGTGCGTCATGAAAATATAAAAAGAAATAAAATAACTGGAAGTTTGCTCAATGTTAAATTCAATAATAAGTAATCTGAACCCTAAACATTGGCTGAATGGGAACAAAACTGACTAGAGGACTTTCCAAGTAACAGACCAGTTAGCCTTAGCCACTGAATTAATACATAATCAGACACTAGAAGATAAAAGAAGCTGTTGATTGGTGCTTGCTTTTTTCATTTCACTAAGAGTAAATTGGTTCTTCTTAGTGAGTTGTGAGCTGAAAGTAATAAGCAAAGTAAAATAATATAGACACTTGAGTTGTCCTGCTAGCATAGCACTGATGATATAAAAGCAAAGGGTATATATTTGGGTGGCAAAATGCTGCTCTAAAATACGTCTAATTATAATTTATGTTCTAGCTTTTGTGAAGCATGTCACAATACAACAGACAAAAGATAAAATTCTAGTGCTTTCAAACTCTCCTGGGAAAGGTGGTCTTTTTTTGAGTTCATGAAAATGTTATATCTCCAGGTAATAGTAAAACACCACTGCATAGTATGTACTTATATTTACATTTGAGGGCATTTTTTAAAATTCAGAAAATGAAGACTTGTGAGGAAGAATACCATTATTTTAATCATACATTTATCCAAAGGGGTTTTCAGGTCTGTAAATTTTCTTTTTTTCTTTCTGTTTTGAGCCTCATTTTTTTTTCTGACTTCCAGAATGATTGCTTATAATCCCTAAATCAATCATTTTGTTTTTATTATTTCCATTTAATTTCAAATCACCTGCAATGTTGATAACATGAATTTTTCCAGTTCAACTGCTGAGGCAATGTTGGTGGGAAGAATATATAGGCTGACTTTGGAATTAGAAATTTTAGTGCTGTGTTTTGAATACACCCATGAAGGATGTGGATGGTAAGATTGAACAAAGTTGCTTCTTGCAAGATGTTTGGTGAGGAGAACTTAATCCTAAACTCTATTTCTTAGTTTCATGTTTTGCTTTCAAGCAAAAAATGAGGACCAAGTAGGGTAACCTTTACAATATTGATTTCTTTCAGAATAACCAAAGCCAGTACAGAAAGCTGTGTAGTCAGCTGTTAGTTGGAGGTTCTCCAAAGAGAAAAGTAAATAAAACAGAGTTTGTAAAAACCACCACAGACCTTTCCAAAAGGCTTTAAGAGTGCTTCATAACAACTCCAAGAAAGAGAGCTGAATAATATTTTATGATTGAAAAGTGTAAACACAAGATAAGAACAGTGAGGAGTTGTTAAGCTTGGGATAAATTAAAATGAATAAATTTTCTAAAATGGAATAATTATAACCATTTTTTGATAATCTTCTTCAAGTTTATAAAAAGAAAATTAATTGTTCACATCATTATTTAACTGATGTACTTAAAGGAAAATATATTATTTGTTGTCAAATCGCCAAATTAAAATGCCAAAATCCTTTCAATATGGTCAATGACATGATATAATCTCCATTAAAAATTCGTTTTTTAATTTGCACACCAGTGATTATATAAATAGTATGTCCCATTGTGGGGATTCAGTTATATGTAACTTATTTGGCACAATGTGTGTGGTTTGCTACATTGACTAGTGTTATACTATCAAATCAAGTGATGTGAAAAAGCTTGGTTAATGAGAATACAATGTAAGTTTGTTATGATATACCCATTTCACTGTTTTCTGACTTTGTTATTCTTACAATAGCTTTGGTTTATCAATGTTTTTAACAGTCAGCAGTAGAACAAAAGTCTATGCTAAGTCCACTAGTCTTGTGCTGGAAAACCTGGGTTCTTTGCTTTCTTAATTACGTACTTTATGATACTTAAGGCATCAAAATGAGTCCATCTTAAGACCACTATGTTTGACATATATGTGGCATAAAGAAATTTCTTATATTTTGCTATTCTAGATCCTACTTTGAACCATAACAATGACTTTCTAAATTATGAAATGAAGATACAGATGTATAACTTTTATAATATATTGGTTATTGAAAAGTAAAATATGTTAAAATTAGAAAGTTTGACAAAAGTGACATGAATTAGAAAATTAAAATTTCTCATCATTTTTGTATTTAGAGATAACTACTATTTACTATCTGTGCTAATTTGCTAGAAATGCCAGAGCAAAGTGCCACAAACTGGGTAAACAACATAAATCTATTGTCTCAAAGATTAGAGGTGTGAAATCTGAGATTAAGTTATTGGCAGAGTTCATTTACCTTAGGGATGTGAGGAAGAAATCTGTTTCATGTCTATGTCCTAGGCTCCAGGGGTTTGCTGGCTACCTTCGGTGTTCCTTGGCTTCTGCCACGTCATCCTGACGTCTGCCTTCATTGTCACGGGACATTCTAAACTGTTTGTGTGTCTGTCTCAAAATTTCTTTTTTTAATAACAAAACCACTATATTGGAGTAAGGTCCCACCCTACTCCACTATGACCTTATCTTAACCAATTACATATGCAGTCACTGTTTTTACAAATAAGACCACTTTCTGAAGTTTTTAAGGGTTAGGACTTCCCCATATAAATATTGGGGCCAGAGGGGCATACATTTTGACACATAACACCAACTCATTACATATCTTTTGTATTTTCTGTGCTTATGTAGTAATAATAATTATCATAATTTACTAAGCTCAGAATCTGTGCCAGTAAATAAGCAAACAAACTTAATAATTTATCAAATAAATCATATTAAAGTCACAATTCTACTATTGAAAAAAATCTTAGATACAGGAAAAAATATGTAATTTTCCCAACACTACAGAGCCAAGTAGAAATTGGACTATCAGATCCCTGGTTGTTGGTAGATAATTTATATTGTACATTCTGTTTTATAACCTAAATCTTCAAAGTTTCTTTGGTGTTGTATAGGTCACTTATTATGTAAACATTCTGAATTTCATATGTGATAAAAGACTGTAGTGGGTTCACATTAAGAAACCACTCAATCTAGAACTATCTGGCATAGATATCAAAGAGTTGGCAATTTTTTCTATGACTTGTAAAGATAAGTTTAAATATTCAGATATTGGATCCATAATTTACTAGTTGTGTCAGCTTGGGGGAAAAAATATCCATCAGTAATGACATAATTGCTTTCTTTGATATAACATTTCAAATAAATATCTATATTTTTATAGTAAAAATTAAATATTCTACCATACTTACTGTTCCCTGTTTTGTCAGTACTAGTCCCAGGACCATTGAATAGATTTACAATGATAAAAATTTTTTAGAAGAATAAGTATAATTAAAGAACCTAAAATAACAGGTAGATTTTCTACTATGAAACTGTACAGGAAAGGACACTGAAACAAGAACACAATGAACTATGACTTTATTTAATACTCACAACAAGACTGAGATTGGTATAATTATTATTTTTACTTTATAACTGAGGGAAATTGTACTTGAAGAGTGTAAGCTCTATTACAAATCATCCATATACCAGAGGTGCCAAAAATAGGTATACACATTTTAAGAGATATTATCTATGTATTACTTTCTAAGTTGAATTGAATTGTGGTAGCAATGTGTAGTATGACTCCCATTCAGAAGATGGCATTAATCAAATGAATGCTAGAGTCACCATGCAATAGGCAGGACAGTCAAGAAAATGGTGGAAGCATGGTTGTCCTTCCCAGGAGTGCAAGACCATTTGCCAGGACAATGGATAGGATGAAGTGGTGCGGTTGAGTTTTCCTCACATTCCCCTGAATTAACACCCTTTGATTTCTACCAATGGGGGACCTTAAAGGATGTGGTGTGCCACAGAAAACCAGCCACACTGGTGGTACTTCAGGAAGAAATTGAAATGGCATGAGCAGCGCTATAAGTGGACATTTTGATCAATGCTGTTTGAGCAGTAGTTCTTCATAATCAGAAGTACCTGGATGCTGATTGTAAACACTTTAAACACCTCTTGTAATCGCTGAAGTCCAAAGTGACTCATATTCCTTTTTTGTATTGGTATATATTATTATGTTTTTAATACATTTTTTCCTTTCTTAAATGTGTATACATTTTTTGGTGTCCTCTGTATTTAGGTCCAGGTCTGGGACTTGAACTTACATCTACCTTACTTAAAAGCAAGGGCTCTTGCTCTTAATCACTTTGCTATGTGTTTAAATGAAATTTTTCTCCCATCATTCAACTATTTGAATGTCAATTATTTGCCTCTTAAACGTGATAAAACACTATTCCCTATTCCCTATTTTCCCTCATGAACACAAAACTACCCTATAGAAAATCACACTATTGTTTAAGAAACTAATAGTTTATATTTTTTTAATTCATCAATAAGATAGAATTCAAATTTATTAAGTAGAGATATAGATAGGTGTGTTTATTCTCTATAAATAATTTAATATTATAATAATTATAGTTTAACACTAAATGCAGCAAATTAAGCCAAAATGTTTCAAAATAAAGTAATCTTTATGGACATTTTTCTTTCTATATGCGAGAAAACTACCCCCCACCAAAAAAGCCTCACGATTAGAATTTAAGTCAAAGAAGTTTTGACTTAAGGCAGAGCTATGAAGTTTAATCATTCTAGAAAGTGAAAAGAACTCCAGACCGATAATAATTTTTCTTAATACCAGTTTCAGAATTAAAAGGCCATGTTAGAATAAGGCATTTGTTTTCAATAGGACTTTTTGTTTCACTTCCTAATACCAAAGTATATTCAATTGAATGTGTTATCTTAATTATTTTCCTATACATAATCATTAAATTTTGTAAACCATCTATAGACATCACAAGTTCTAATACTTATAAATTAAGAATGTAAATATTGAGGCAGGTCACTTCTATACATTTTATTTTGCCACTTCTGAAGAAATATGTGCATAGAATATATAACAGGGCAATGTAATGATATAATGCAACCTACCTTCAGCCTTGGCTATTAGTGCTACAATAAGGTCTGGTAGGGACTGTGGAAAATTGGGAAGTCTATGTGGTCTTGTGTAAATGAGGCAGATCTAACCAGTTTCTGTTTTTGCTTAGTGTCTGATGCTGGACATAGTTCTGCCAGTGTCTGACATTTCAAGATAATCTGGAAGACCATATTTTATATTAGTCTTTCCAATTTTTAAGTGTTGGTTGAAAACAGTTATGTGTCGAACAAAATAAATCTACAGGCTAATCTGTTCTTTAGATCACCAGCATGCAACTTCTGAAACATTGGCTTTGGTTTCAAACAGTCTGTCAGCTGTTTTTCAGAATACAGTAAAAAATTTTGAAATTGCACCAATCAATATTCTATTTGTGATTCAGCTGTTAAAGCTAGTTGTTTATTTCATCTTAGATGTTGGTCAAAGGATACAAACCATAGGTTTGTCGTATTTATCCCCTCTTTATCCTGCTTTGAAAACATTTAGTTATGATTTTGCAAAAACTTCACAAATTTTATTCAAATAGATTATTTTTTATACCCTTAAAAAATTGAGAGCATGGCATTATGTTCTAAATGTTCAAAAAATATTGCAGGAGATAATATAGATCAATAAAATGTTTCATAATGACATTTTATTGAAGTGATAGAAATTAGTAAGCCAAAGATAATGAAGCATTAAAAATAGAAAGTCTCTTACAAGTACTTACTTTTTAGAAAGTCTTGGTATTGATTAATATATATGATGAGTTACTCAAGAGTTTAATGTAATAAAAAAAAGCAGGTTAAATGTTGAGGTTAGCTGTGCAAAGAAATTATTTTATTATATAGTCATAAATACATTTCCTACAACTATGTTTAAATATTACCTGTTGGACAATCAGTGTAATCTGGTGTAGCACATGTTGTCTATTATATCTCTTTCTCAATCCTCTCATGCCAATTTATATCACTCACAATACAACTAAAAGTTATTGCAATTGCTTGCTCAATCACCTTCTTCAGACCTTCAATCAAATGTCACCTTCTTGTTTGCATTTCTGTTGATACTAATTAAAGTTGCAGTAGCTCCAGCCCTCTAGGTCCCACTTCTTTGTTTGATTTTGCCATGTGTTTACTTATTTCTTTATGCCTTTTTTACTGCAAAGGTAATTTATACAAGGAGAGAGATTTTCATTGGAATTTTCACTAATGTGTCTATAATATTGCCAAATCAATAAATTTAAGTATAAATTCATATAATCTATACAAAATATAAATGGACACACATAATCACTCAAACTAAGTAATTATACTGAGTAAAATATAAAAGTTATTTTTTTCTTAATTTAATGTTTTTCCTAATTTATAAATGTAATAATTTAAATTTAAAATAATTTTGAAATTTAAAAATTAACTAATTCTTAGCATATATAACTCTGAAATATTTATAGAAGTGATTGAACAAAATTCATTTAAAAAACTTAAATGTTTGACAAATACGTACATTTCTGAATTCCTAGGAAGAATTCTCAATATAAATACAAGTACTTGTCATTGAGATATAAATGAAATTGAGCTATAATGATAATTTCTGTATTGTCTAGAAATTTTATGCTGTAATGTTGCAACCACATATCATTCTCAAATTTAAATTGCATCATATCATTCAGGGTAAGTTAGGTGGTACCGTGGTTTTAAACAAGTAAAATTCTATAACCTAAACATGTTAACAGCTTTTTAAAATTTATACTACATATCTAGTGTGAGTCTGGAGGACCTAAAACCTCTTTTTATTGTAGTCCCTCAATATTTTGGAGTGAGAGACAGTACATTTTAATATATGCTTTTAAAATTAGACAAAGAAGAGGAAAAGTAGCAAAGTACAGTTAATTTTTGTAATTTCTGTATACACTGTCACTTATTTTATTAACCATAGCAAATGATAAAGACATGACTAAATTCAAACTGGATAATGCAATGCAATGCTTTGATGAAAGAGAACAAAAAACGGGAGAACAGAAATATGTGAAAATGCTGAATAGCACCGACCATGCAAAAGAATTAGAATGTGATGTGAAACTTCTACTGTATCTAACTTCAGTAAAAAGAGTTATGAACAATATTTTAAAGTAAATGTTTCAACTTTTGAAAGATTATTGTTAAATACCTCTGATCAAGTGCCACAAAAAACACAGTGATAGATAATAAATTTTAGTGAGCATACCTCAGAGCCAGCATGAGTCATATATAAGAAAATGAGAGAGTTAGAGTGGTTCAAAGGTTTCTACCAGGATTTGTGCTTGTGTTGGAAATTACCAGAAAATTTTAAGGCATTGGGGGCTATTCTTGCTTGCACATTGTCAAGAAGTGGAAAAAATTCTGTAATTGGATGCTGTCATAATTTTTATCTAGGATATGGGAAGCTTAAAGTGAAACTAGAGTTGTCATTTCTGGAGAAACAGCAGTCCTTCCTGTTAGCAATGTGATTATGGTGTGGTCTTGCTTGTGTCACAGTTCAGTGAGCTCACAGAATACAGCACGTCTTATATTCTGCAAACATTATTTACATAGGCTTAGGAACATCATGCCTTGGTTGCCAGCAGAGCCATTTCTAGATTTCACAGATTTCATAGTTTTGAATTTATTATTTTTAATAAAATTCAGTCATCATTACTGCCAGGAAATAATATATTTTAACATGATTCTAATAGGTGGTAGTGGACAGATTTATTCTTAGGTTCAAGGTCTTCAGTGTGCCTTAAGTTTATTGCTTAGCTAGTGATAAATGATGAAAAGAAAACACAGATTTGGACCAGATAAGTGAAGATGCATAAAAATCTAGAACAGTTGTAGACTTGATACAAAATAATTATTATAAGCTTAGCAAGTAAACTAACACTCTTCAGTTACTCTATTCCAAAATTCTAAAATTAGTAATTAATTTTACAAAGTATACTTAAAATTCCATGAGTATTACAATCTTTAAAAACAAAAAAGTAAAAGTTTTCTCAAAGTGCAAGTTATTGCTTGTTTTTCATGATTGCTCTATAGCTTCAGTGATTCAATCAAACAATTTACTGATATTTAAGTTAAAATTTAGCATTTCTAAATATTATGTATTTAAGTATTCCAGGTCACGTCTAAAATAATATCAACAACAAAAATCCCTATGTCAGAAGTGTGCTCTGCTCTACTGAGACAGCAATGTATAACATTAAAAAAAATCTCCTTAGGTACAAGCTACATTTTTTTCTTTATTTCAAAACATATTTTAGTAGCTGAAAAATACACACACACACACACACACACACACACACACAAACACATTCATACACACCACCTTATATCATTATACACACTCATAATGTCATATAGAGAATATATATATATATATATATATATATATATATATATATATATATAGAGAGAGAGAGAGAGAGAGAGAGAGAGAGAGAGACAGAGAGAGAGAGAGGGAGAGTAAGAAATATATTATTAATAGAAATGTTCATAAAATTCAGCATTGGCCTAGTATAAGTATTAGTAATCATATGTAGTATATGGAATATTGATATGAAATAAAAGAGATGTTTATGTTTTTTATCAAATAAGATAGCTTAAACTAAAACTCTTTTAAAATGTATTATAAAATAAAAAATACATTCACTAACCCAAAAAATTAGAAGAGTGCTATAACATAGACAGGAATATTTATAAAGAAAGATTGAAGTCAGGCTGGTACATACATGTAGTGTCCAGTTTCTTTTCAATGGGCTAATAACACAAAGAACAGTAAAGTGAAAGAAGCCAATATTTGGGGGAAAGAAAGATGACAACAGGAGGAGGAATTTCAAAAGGACTTCTATTGGTTGAGAGTAGATGTTGAATAGTTTTAGAAACAAGATTTGCAGTAACATTGTGATAAACTGAAAAATCCCCTCCCCTGCCCCAAAAGATATCAGGTCCTAATCCTTGGGACCTAGAAATATTTCATTATAAATTAAAAAGGTCTTTGCAGATGTAATTAAGTTAAGGATCTTAATAAGATTATCCTGAATTATAAGTGTAGGCCTTAAATACACTTACATATTCTAAAGTAGTCTTAAGAAAAAGAATTACATTTATACACACACTGAGAAAATTATGTGAAAATGAAGTAAAGAAGGATTTCAAGATGCTGACTTTGAAGTTTGGAAGGATGTGGCTGTAAGAAAAGGAGTACTAGCTGAACTAGAAGCTGAAAGAGGCAAGGAGCAAATTCTCCCCTAAAAACTTCAGCAGGAACCCTGCTAACATCTTGATGTTAGCTCAGTGATATTGACTTAAGGCTTCTCTTCTCAGAATTATAAAAGAATATATTTCTGTTGTTTTAAGCCCTTATTTTATGTTAATTTATAACAGTAGCTATGGAAAACTAATATAAACATCTTAGCCAAAGTAGGTATTAGCATTGCTTAGATTCTTGATTATTTAAATGGTTATAAAAATTATGAGAAATCTATTTTGACCTTGTCATTTTCAAGACAAGCTATGAGCTTCATAATAACATTATGGAGCAGGCCAAGATAAATCAACGTGAATCTCTTTGAGAAAAAGTATTTGACAGACAGGTTTATTTTTTGTAAATTAATGATGTTAATTATATTATTTCTGGAAAAGTACAGTAATTACTTATAGAAGTCCAATTAATTAGTGCTTCCATTTTGAGAAAAGTTTTATTTTTCTCAAAAAATTAATCTGAGTGATAGCTATCCTCATTTTTATTAAAAACTTGTGCAATTTTTAGAAAAAAGGCTATATAATTATAACACTCTATTCTTGAAAAACATAATTTATCAAAGAAAGATTTCTAAAAAGCTTCATGCTAAAATGTTAGAAAATGGTCACAACCTCAGACTACAAACTTCAAACATTATCTGCCAGATAAACTGCTTCTTAATTTCAATTAAAAAAGGATCCTAACAACTTAGTTGACAAGGCTACCATTTAATGATATGGGTAGCTAGAGGGATAAGCAGGTTTTGTGCTTAATAAAAAAATGTCTATTTT
The DNA here is from genome assembly GCA_004026885.1 of Lyroderma lyra. NCBI lineage: Eukaryota > Metazoa > Chordata > Mammalia > Chiroptera > Megadermatidae > Lyroderma > Lyroderma lyra. The sequence goes on along the minus strand of PVJL010006328.1, from coordinate 75,640 downwards.
TTCATAGTAATCTCATGAAGATAATTAGACCTCAAAAATAACATGTAAAGTGGATAATTTAATAAACAACTGAGCAATTCAGTCAGAATATGACTTTTGGACACATTGGTATGTGGTTATGGTTTGCTCTAGGATTAGTAAGAGACTACGTAGACAGAAGAGAAAGGGATATCAGGAAGATAATGCATTATACCAACACTAACTTTGAGAATTAGGTTTGAATGAAACTGACCTTATCCAAACAGAGGAAAAGAAAGAAAGAAAGTGACACATGGAAATAAAATGATATCATGCAAAAATAAATAAAGAAAAATTGAAAAATTAAGATTTAGTAGAGATTTACATTTATACTGTATGCTATAAAAACAAACAAGCAAACCAAAAGCCAAAATACAAACAGGAAATTTAGTTACAAAATAAAATAAAAGACAGTGAAATTTGATAAAGATTGAACTAGTCAAACTAAAAGAATAAGTTAAGTAGATATAATACAATTGGATATCATGAAGTATATATAAAACAAAAAGAGAATCAATGGTGTAGAAAGACAAATTACTTTCATGGGAGACTTAAGAAAAGCTTACATAATATGGAAGAATAAGGCAAAGAAACTGAATCACTTTATATTGGGAAAAGACAAAAAACAAAACAAAACAAAACAAAACAAAACAAAACAAAAAACCAGAACAGAGCACACAGCCACTTGAACTTCCCTGCGCTCTTAATGGAGAACCAGGCTAGTATTGAAATACATGCCAGAAATAGGTGGTCACTCCCCTGATGGAGGAGCAGGTGTATGCTGGAGAGCACCAATCCTGAGTGTTTTGACAAAGGTGTATAGGCCTGTTTCACAGCTGAGCCAGCAGCCAAGCCAATGAGCTGAGCCAGCAGCCAGGGCAACTTCGAGACAAACAGCAGTGATAAACTGCACTGCCCCCACTGCTAGGCAGAAGCTGTGAACACAGTGGAACCTGGCTGCTTCCCCTTGCCCTCTCCCAGACCTCCATTACCCTGTGCTGAAATCAAGCCCTGAGCCCTCCCCATCCAACTCTGTCCCCAATGGAAACAGCAGGGGTGCTCAGGGAAACTGTATAACAAAGGCACAGGTTGACATCAGACTTCTCAGCAGATACTCTTCAAACAAGGAGAGAGTGGAATCATATATTCAAAATATTAAAAGTGAAGAATGACCATCCAAGAATAATCTATCCAGCAAAGTCATCCTTTAAATATAAAGGAGTAATAAAGACCTTTACAGACATACAGAAGCTGAGAAAATTCACCAACTCAAGGCTGGCACTACAAGAAATGCTAAAGGAGGATAGTCAACCTGAAACAAAAAGTTTAAATAAGTGGCAAATAGTTAGGACAACAAAAATATAAAAAGGGAAGAAGCAGAGGTGTCAATTCCCAATAGAGAATAGAAATTAAAAGTATGCTTAAGGAAAGAATCCACTACATACACGAAACTTTCTTATTCATAAACCTCATTATAACTACTACTAAAAACAAAACAAACCAAACAAACAAACAAACAAAAAAATAGAAGCAAGACACACAACCAAAAATAAAAAAGAAAACAGAAGAAAAAAAATCATAGAACACTATCAAACTAAAATAACAGACAGCCAGACAGTGAGGAAAAAAGCAAAGAAGAAACTGAGACTCCAAACAACCAAAAACCAGAAGACAATATGGCCACAGAAAATCTTCATATATCAATCATCACCCTAAATGTAAATGGACTGTATTCACCAATAAAAAGGCACAAACTAGCTGACTGGATTAAAAAACAAAACTCATCTATATACTATTTCCAAGAGACAAACCTGAGCCACAAGGACAAACATGGACTCAGAGTGAAGGATGGAAAAAAAATACTCCAAGCAAATGGCATCCAGAGAAAAGCAGGAGTAGCCCTACTTATATCTGATGAAAAAGACTTCAGGATAAATAAGGTAATAAGAGAGAAAAATAGACATTTCAGAATGATAAAAGGGGCAGTACAATAAGAAAAAAGACATGACACTTCATCAATATATATGCCCACAACCAAAATTTATAAAGAAACTACTTAAAGATCTAAAAGTTGAAAGAGACAAAAACACAATTATAGTAGGGGACAACCCCTTAACAGTCATGGACAGATCATCCAAACAGAAAATAAATAAGGAAATATCAGCTCTAAATGATACATTGCACCAATGGGACATGATTGACATTTACAGGATACTCCATCCTACAAAACAAGACTATACATTCTATTCCAGGGCACACGGAACATTCTTAAGTGTAGGTCGTATGCTGGGACACAAATCTAGCCTCAGCAAATTCAAGAAAATTGAAATCATACAAAGCATATTCTCAGACCACAAAGCCTTGAAATTGGATATCAATTGCACTAAAAAGCAGAAAGAAACTGCATATATAGAGATTAAACAACATGTTATTTATAAATGACTGGATCAAAGAAGAAATAAAAGAAGACATTTAAAAATATGTAGAAAGTAACGATAATTAAAAAAATGTATCAGAATAACTGAGATGCAGCAAAAGCAGTAAGTAGAGGGAAATTTATCATCACAGGCCTATCTCAAGACACAAGAAAATGCACAAGTAAACAACCTAACATTCCATCTCAAAGAACTAGAAAAGAAAACGAACAACACCAAAGAAACTAAAGTCAGCAGAAGGAACTAATAAAAATTGAACAGAACTAAATGAAATGGAGAAAAAAGAGAGAAATTTGATGTAACAAAGACCTGGTTTTCTGAAAAAATCAATAAGATTGAGAAACTCTTGGCTAGGCTCACCAAGGGGCAAGGAGCAAAAGCACAAATAACCAAAATTAGAAATGAAAAAGGAGAAATTACCACTGATGCCACAGAAATACAAAGGACCATGGGAAAACATTATGAGGGACTATATGCTACCAAATATAACAACCTTGAAGAAATGGATAAGTTTCTAAAAACATATAGTTTATTTAGACTTAACCAACAACTGTATAATCTAATTAGACCAATCTACAGTAAGGAAGTGGAAACAATCATCCAAAACCTCCCCAAAGGCAAAAGCCCAGGACCAGACAGTCTCACCAACCAGTTTTATCAAGCATTCAAAAAGAAACTAATGCTTATTGTCCTCAACATCTTCCAGAAAATTGAAGAACAGCCAATACTTTCCAAGTCTTTCCATGAGGCCAACATAACCTTAACACCAAAGCCTGGTAGGGATAAAAGAGAAAAAAAAATATAGACCAATATCTCTGATGAACACAGTTGCAAAAATCATAAACAAACTACTAGCAAATAGAATACAACAATGCATTGAAAAGATTATACACCACAATCAAGTGGGATTCATCCCATGGACACAAGGATGGTTCAATATATGCAAATCAATCAATGTGATACATCACATAAATAAACTAAAAGATAAAAACCAGATGATTATATCAATTGATGCAGAAAAAGCACTTGATTCACTCATTTATGATCAAAACACTGAATAAAATGGATATAGAAGAAAAGTAACTCAACATAATAAAAGCTAAATATGGCAAATCCTCATCTAATATACCGAATGAGGAAATAAATGAAGCCTATTCTCTGAAAATCAGGAACAAGACAGGGATGTCCTCTGTCACAACTGCTATTCAACATCATACTGTAAGTTCTAGCCAGAGCAATCAGGCAAGAGAAAGCAATAAAAAGTATCCAAATTGGAATGAAAGAAATTAAACTGTCACTTTTTGTGGGTGACATAATCCTTTATACAGAAAATCCTAAAGATTTCACCAAAAAACTATTAGAAATAATAAAGAAATGCAGTAAAGTTGCAGGTTATAAAATCAATGTACAAAATTCAAGTGCATTTCTGTATACTAACAATGAAACTTCAGAAAAAGAAATGAGACAAACAATACCTTTTCTATCACAACAAAAAGAATAAAATACTTAGGAATAAATGTAACAAAGAATGTGAAGGACTTATACAGTGAAAACTATAAGACACTATTAAAAGAAACTAAAGAGGACACAAAGAAATAAAAAGATATTCCATGTTCACGGATTGAAAGAACAAACATAGTTAAAATGGCTATATCATACAAAGCAATACACAGATTTAACTCAACTCCCATTAAAATTCCAGAAACATTCTTTCAAGAAATAGATAAGGAAATCATCAGATTCCTATGGAACCACAAAAGACCCCAAATTAGCAAAGCAGTTCTGTATAAAATGAATAAGGCTGCAAGTATCACACTCCTTAATTTCAATCTATACTACAAAGCATCAATAATCAAGACAGTTTTTTATTGGCAGAATAACAGAGACACAGACCTATGGAATAAAAAACCTAGAAATAAACACACAAATATATTTTGTGACAAATCATTGGCAAACCATTTTTGACAAAGGAGTGAAAAATGGGGAAAAGAAAGCCTCTTCAGTAAATGATGCTGGGAAAATTGGAAAACCACATGTAAAAGAATGAATCTGAATTGCAAACTGTCACCATACACCAAAATTAACTCAAAATGGATTAAAGACCTTTACAAAAAACCTGAAACAATAAACTGTATAGAAGAGAACATTGGTACTAAACTTACAGACCTCAGGTCAAGGAGGACTTCATTAAACAAACCTAAAAGACAAGGGAGGTAAAAGCAAAAATAAGTGAATGGAACTATATTGAACTAAAAAGCTTCTACACAGTAAAAGAAACCATCATCAACAACAACAAAAAGACAGTGAACTGAATGGGAGAAATTATTTGCAAACAATGCCTCTGATAAGGGGTTAATATCTAAAATATATAAAGATTTTGTAAAACTCAGTAATAAAAAAAAAACGATCCAATTAAAAAATGGGCAGAAGACCTAAATAGACACTTCTCCCCCAACGACATACAAATGGCCAAGAGATACATGAAAAAATGCTCAAGTTCGCTAGTTATAAGGAAAATGCAAATAAAAACTATAATGAGATTCAACCTCATACTTGTTTAAATGGCTATAATCAATAAGACAAAGAATAACAAGTGTTGAAGAGGGTGTGGAGAAAAAGGAACTCTCATATACTGCTGGTGGGGATGCAAACCGGTACAACCACTATGAAGAACAGTATAAAGTTTTCCAAAAAAATTAAAAATAAAATTACCATATGACTCCACAATCAAACTTCTAGGTAGCTACCCCTAAAATGTGAAAAACATTTTTCTTAGAGATATGCACCCCAATGTTTATTGCAGTACCATTTGCAGTTACCAAATCATAGAAAGGATCAAATTGTCCTTTGACAGACAACTAAAGAAGCTGTGGTACATATACACAATTAAATATTACTTAGCCATAAGAAAAGCCAAAATATGGCCATTTATGACAACATGGATAAATCTTGAGACCATCATGTAAAGTGAAATAAACCAGACAGAAAATGCCAAGAAGCATATGATCTTAATCATTTGTGGCAACCAAAACTGAAAGCAACAAAGAAACAAAAGCTCATGGGAACAATCAATAATTTAATGGTTAGTGGTTATCTGAGGTTATAGAGGAGGTGGGTGGGAGAGGAGGGAGGGAGAGTCAATATGTGATGATAAAAAGAGAACTGACTCTGGTTGATGAACACACAACACATAGGTGATATATTGTAGAATTGTACACCTGGAACCTATGTAATTTTTACTAATCAATGTCACCCCAATAAACCTAACAATAAAAATAAAAATAGAAAAACCACACACACACACACACACACACACACACACACACACACTAAATAAAGAGAACAGATAAAGGAGATATGAAATAGTAATGCTACAGTTACCCTGAATAGAACAACAAAGGCAATGAAACAGGAAATATTTAAATAAAAAAATAGAAATATGAATGAAGTAAACAAAAAAAAAAACTTAAATATTTAAAAAAAATTCTCTCAGGCAAAAATAAAATCAATTTGACAATGGCAATTTACTTTTTTGGTCCCAATTCTCCATTTCCCTTTGTGTTCATAGCCTTTGTTCCTATGACCTTGTAGTTTTTCTCACTAGAGGTAGAATTAACTTCACTGCTCCACACACGATGAACTTCACCATGATCACAATTCTGACCATAGATATTTGTGAGAAATAGGTAGTGTACAAACCCTAAGTATAGCTTTTAAGAGAAATCAAATTTTTCCTTGAGCTTTTTCCCTGCCCTTGAGAAGATCTTCCATGGCTTAATATTCATATCTCTCATTGGCACCTTCCAATCCCCAGTTTACCCACTCTTCCAGAGGGGTTAATAAACATGGGAAAGAGATGGTCTCACTAATGAGTTTTATATGGTATTCAAAGAGGAATTAACACTTACCCTTTTCAAACTCTTTCTAAAAAATTGAAGAAGAGGCAATACTTGCCAATCAATGAAGCCAATGTTACCCTAATACCAAAGTCTAGTAAAAATAACACACACTCAGAAAAACTATAGACCAATATTTTTGATGAACACAGATGCAAAAATCCTAAACAAAGTAGTAGCAAATAGAATACAACAATACATTAAAAAGATTATATTCCTCACAATCAAGTGGGATTCATTCCAGGGGCACAAAGATGATTCAACCTATGCAAATCAATCAATGTGATACACCACATAAACAAAAGGATTCCTCATACACTACTAGTGGGAATTTAAATTGGTACAACCACTATGAAGACAGCATGGCAGTTCCTAAAAAAATTAAGAATAAAATTATCATATGATTCAGCAATCCCTCTTCTGGGTATCTACCCCCAAATTTTGAAAGCCTTAATCTGCAAAGATATATGTACTCCAATTTTTATTGCAGCACTGTTTATCGTGGCCAAGTAATGGAAACTACCAAAGTGTCCTTTGATAGATGACATGATAAAGAAGCTGTGGTACATTTACCTAATGGAATATTACTCAGTCATAAGAACAGATAAATGCTGCCATTTGTGACAACATGGATAGATCTTGAGATCATCAAGCCAAGCAAAATAAGTCAGACAGAAAAAAAATCAAGAAGTATATGACTTCACTCACATGTGGAATATAAAACTGAAAGTAACTAAGAAACAAAAACTCATGGGCACAGTCAATAGTTTAGTGATTACCAGAAGATAAGGGATGAAGGAAGTTGGGATCAGAGGGAGAGGCCATCAAATGTATGATGATGGAAAAAAAAATACTGACTCTGGGTGTTGAGCATAGAATGCACCATGTAGACTATGTATTATAGAATTATACATCTGAAACCTGTGTAACTTTTACTAACCACTGCCACCTTAATAAATTTAACAATTAAAAAATTATAGATTAAGGATTTATATAAACATGTAACGAAATATGCTACCAGTAGAACACTAAGCATGCTATAATTCCCAGATTATCAGAAAAAACCACAAGTGAAGCAATAATACAGATCATAGATCACATACTAGAAAACAAAGGCAATGGCTAAGAAACAGTAAAACACAGAAAATCAAATAAGATAAAAGAAGTAAAACTAAAGTGATATGCCAAATCAAAATATATAAATGTAATAACTTTATCTGCAGGGTTATAAAATTAAATCCAACTATATAGAGTTGTAAAATTTAACTGCATATTGTTTATAAACTGTAAACAGACACCCCATCACCAAGTGATTTAAAATAAAAGAAAGTAGTTGCTAATTTTTTAATGTTAGAACATAAATAAGTTCAAATTAATAATAAATAGTAGCAAAATATATAAAACAAAAGAGAAATACAAGAAGAAAAAGCAGGAAAAATATATTTGTCTTCTCTGATAGCTCAGGCAGACAAAAAAATGGATGTACACACTCTAAATAGACATATTTTAATCTAAATAAAAAATAGCAAAAACAAAGAAGACCTCTATAAAATCCAAGAACATTAGAAATAGGACAGACTACCTCTCCAGCAACTAAACAGAAACATTGAGAAATTCCATTATGAAAAGGGATTCAGAGTACATTGAATAAAGCAAAAGCATAATTGTGGCATATTTAGAAAACAACTATAATAAGACCAGAATATTGTCAAAATGGAATATGGTCAAAGTCATCCTCACACAAATATTTATAGAATTAAACAAATTTTATTATTTAAAAAGAAGAATGAAAATAAATATTGAATTAAAGAATTTAAAAAATAGAACACAAAAATAATTTAAAGAATTTGCAAAATGGATGATGATACTCAAAAGTTACAAAGAGAAAGAATGCACAAGTATATAAATGTGGAGGAAACACACTTTCAGTTACTTTTGATGAATAAATTCATTAATCCAAAGAATTTGTTCCAGTTTCTATTTTGGGCACTTGGAATATGTTAGGGTACATTGATTTACAAAAACCAAAAATAAACAAAAACCAAAACAAACAAAAAAATGCTATCCAACTCTGGAAAAACAGTTGATCTCAATCTTATCAAAATTCTTTCAGAGCATATGAGGTATAGCTACATTAAGAAGCCAATTTATCCTCCAAACCAAATCTATACTAAAATACCAATAAGAAAACAATAACAAAGATTTTAAAAAAGAAAAGTAATTGTGGACACAAATGATTAATTAAATATTAGTCTTTTGACCAAACTTGATTATTAAATCCTTTCTGATTAACAAATTATCAGAGATAAATTACAATTAAATATTATTCTTGAATTTTAAAATAATAATATATTTTAAGTTTAAAATAGATTTTTTTTTTTGCCATTCTCACTTTAAAAAAATGTCCAAAGACCAGAAATTCAAGTTAAATTTAAATTTAAAACCATTCTTCCTGATTTATTTTTATATTGAATCTCACATAGGTTCTCTCCCAAAGTTTTTATTTTCTTAAGCTACAGTCTGTGTTGTTTGGTTTGGTAATCGGTAAAGTTCCTTCAGAGTCCCTAAAATTGTATTGGTGAGCATTAAATCTGTAATGTGTTTAATTATGTTTTAAAATTACCAAATTTGTGTACAATTTAGTGCAGCTGCCAAATGTGTACAGTCATGTAACCCTTATAGCAATTATGATGTATAATGTTTTCCACACTCCAAAAATCTCCCTTGAAGCACTTCTTAGTGAGCTTCCAAATCCTGGCAACCACTCAACTGCTTTCTCTTTATAGTTTTGACTTTCTAGAATTTAATATGAATGGAATAATAACAAGGTGCCTAAATTTGTGTCTGTTTTCTTCCTTTTAAAAATGCATCCATGTTGTGTCTTCTTTTCAGCAGTACATAGCCTTAAACTATAAACAACTCAAATGTCTGCCAACTGGTCAACAGATAATCAAATTACCACACATTTACACAATAGAATTTATATTTTACCAAAACTAGAATATTAAGAAACAAAATCATAAGAGCATTATCCACATGCCAACCAAATTTGTAAATGAAATCTACCCTGATCCTATACCAGTTGTGCCAGGACCCAGTACTTAATATTTCTAAAGTCAAAGCAAAATTTTATTAATATGGGAGTGAAGGAGTGGATACAGAAATATGTCTTTGGTTTTAGTCCAAAATCAGGAATACCAGGTAGTTTGGAACACCAACCAGTCTATGCCAGCTGTCTAGACTCGATGATGGATTCATTAACATTTAATTAGGAAATGTCCCAATAAGAAATTAATTTTGTCACAACACACTTACCACATCTAGAAGCCAGCCATTCTATGAAAGCTGCCTCTTAGGCAAGTTACCCACATTTGTATGAGGTGGAGAATTATGCTCAGCAGATTCTAAGCCAAAGCTGCTATGTTGCTGAAGCCTGTGCCACAACAGGAAGTATCTGGAGTAGGGTAGACTGTTATGAACCAAATTTTGGCTATGTGTGCCTCAAAATACTGTTTTTCTCTATTTTCAAATTTACAACTTGTTTAGTAATGAACCTCTGGGGACAGGCAGTATCTACATACCATTAACTATAATTCTCTCACCTTAAAATACCCTCTAGCATTTTTGTAAAGTATTTTTTTATTCTTGAGCTGTAGACAAGTCTCTATATCCCTCCACAGAATCCTCTATGGCTTCAAATGCAGAATGGAATTTGATTCAGTGTATTTAGCCATGTCTACATAAGCCTAGCTCTAACAATTCAAAGCTGGAAATTCCCCTGTGCTCTATAGAACAAGCAAACTCAGATCCTTGCATTTTAACTGCAGTAGAAATTGTTCTGCACATAAATGCTTAAAGAGACTGGAAATATCCATTTTCTTACAATCAAGTCTTTGCTTTAGCCAAACATTCCTAGAAAATGCTGCATGTGTATTGCAAGCTAGCAACAGCCAATAAACTGACACTGTCTGGGCCTGCGTAAGCAGTCCAGGCATTGTGAATGCTATCTTAGCCACCTATAGGACCAAAATTAGAGAGGTCACACATTACCCGTACTATTTTATAACTGAATTCTCCTTTCATTTTGCCCATTTACTAAAGCCTCCGCAACACCGTAGCATATTTGAGATGTTCTTTCAGTCACCATAGAAGCTGTTTATCCATCTTTTCTTTTATATTTGCTTATACTTGCATAAACCCATTTGTGCAATGCCTTGACATTCCTGAGGAGCCCAACACCTTCCTTAAGGTTCAAGTAACTTTACCTTTCCCCCTTGCTTTTATACTCATTAACAGCCACTCAACTGTGGACAAAACCTCCATAAACAGGATTCACCACCAAATCCAAAATACCACATAGTCCGAAGCTTAAAATGTGTAGTCCACAGACCACTAGAAATCTTAAACTCAAAACTGTACTCAAATCTTAAAGTATAAGGCCAACTACAACACAGCCAGGATCCACACAGAAAGCTGTATATTCTTTATTCTCCTGCTTCTCAATGTCTCCAGTTTTGCAAAAGATATTGATGTCTCCAATAGTGTACTCTATAAATACTTGTACCTTGTCTGCTGAGGTTCTAAAAAATATTAAAAATTAAATAAGAGTAACTTATTAGGTCGAGAAAAAATATGCCCATTATTTTTATAGCAATTGGTTTGAAGAATGTAGTTAGAATGGAATCTAAATGGGCTTCTTCATTGAACTCAAGAATAAAGAAAGTGTACACAGTAACTAAAAATATCACACTAAGGTAGTGGTCTCCACATTGATAGTTTGATGAAGTCACATTTGTAGTATGGAGAAGCAGAGGACAATCCATAATTTCTTTTGACACACAGATCATAAGAGAAAGAGGACCATCTGGGCTACACATGCCCAGTTTATTCTTTCTAAATTCTTAATTAGCTAAGTCACTCCAGTCCCTCCAGGGAGGCCTATTTCATGGAAAAATTAATGGCAAGAATCTTACTGCTATGTGAGCTCCATTTATGTAAAAGAAATTGTTGTAATTGCTGATTACCAAGGTTGGACAATTAATTTTGTGAACTAATTCTAGAAAAAGTGCTGCCTACCTCATTGCTGAATATCGCTATGGTCACCTTCAAAGTACTCCCCTTGGAAAGCTATGCACCAACGCTAGTGCCTAGTCTACCCTTTTAAGCAATTTTGGAACTCTTTCTCTAGAATGGCCATCAGAGCTGTCATCATACCCAAAATATGACAATTAAGTTCGTGAACTTGACACCATGCCCTTACATTGGAAGCACCACACAAGCGATTCAGTGTCATAACTTTATGTAGCACTTTTTCTAGAATGAGTTCTGGAAATTTAATTGCCTGACCTTGTAACTTTGGCAAAAACATAATTGTAGCATGGTAGTAAACTTCCTTAGAACATTATGAGATTTTGTGTGTGTGTGTGACCCTTCTTAGCTCATCAGCTATTGTTAGTATTAGTGTATTTTACGTGTGACCCAAGACAATTTTTTTCTTCCATGTGGCCCAGAGAAGCCAAAAGATTGGACACCCCTACTATATACAATTAAAATTATATATACACAAAGAAACAGCTTTTCTATTTTTTTTACTTATTTTTAAACATTTTATGAATTTTCACTCACTAGAAGTTACGTAAATAATACAGTGTTCCCTCATATTCTTCACCCATATTTCCTCAAAACATCTTACATAACTGTATAGTATAAAAACCAGGGAAACTGACATTAATACAATATCTTTAAACTGTAGATATTATCCACATGTTACTAGTTTACAATAGCATTCATTATCGCTGTTTGTTTTTTGTGTATAAGAACTGGATTACAAGCCCTGTTAACCATTCGTTCCAAGTCCTAAAAAGATGACGGCGACTAGGTGCCAACCCACTTCTTCTCAACTAGCGAGTTGGTAAGTTATGAGACTAAAGGATTCTGAGCATAACTTTGAGTGACCAGTGTAAACACAACAAATGCTTTGATTGATGGTTTGAAATACTGCCCAGGTTTCAAATTGGCTGCTGGTTAGCACACAGTGGGAGAAAACTTTAAAAATTAAATTTACATGGGATAGCCCACAAACATAAACAGGTGGCATTTTAAACATAAACAGGTTTACTGCCTACTAAATTAGAAGAGTTAAATATGAACAAGAGTCTTATAACAATAAACTACAAAAATATACCAAAATTCACCATTTTAACAAGAACCAAGAAAACATCAATTTACATGAGAAAAGAAAATCAACAATTCCAACATCAAAATGGTACAGTTCCCAGTCAGAGAACCACCACAAAAAAAAAAAAAAAAAAAAAAAAAAAAAAAAAAAAAAAAAAAAAAAAAAAAAAAAAAAAAAAAAAAAAAAAAAAAAAAAAAAAAAAAAAAAAAAAAAAAAAAAAAAAAAAAAAAAAAAAAAAAAAAAAAAAAAAAAAAAAAAAAAAAAAAAAAAAAAAAAAAAAAAAGGCACAGCTGCTGGAATTATAAGAATTTTAAAGTTATATTTTTAAAATGCTCCAACCAGCAATAATTAGCACTCTTATATTTAATTTGAAAAAAATAGATTTCAGCGAAGAAATAGAAGATATTTATATTTTCTAATTATATCTTTAAGTGAACTCCAAGGCCATTTTAGAACTGAAAAATGCAAAATTTAACCAAAAGACAAAAACTAAAACCTAAGTAGAGGAGCTCAATAGTATAATAGAGATGACAAAAAAAAAATCAGTGAACTTGAATAATATTCCACTGTGTGTGTGTGTGTGTGTTTGTGTGTGTGTGTGTTTGTTTGTGTGTGTGTGTGTGTGTGTGTGTGTGTGTGTGTGTCTGTGTCTGTATTTTAACTGAGGGTTTACAGAATCTTTTCTAAACACAGGAAATAGATTAGTGAGTAAACCAGACAAAGTCAGTGCTTTCAGGGACTTTATATTCTAATGGGAAAGGGCAGACAATGCATATACAAATAAATTTGTATCATGTCCAGTGGAGATAATTTATCAAATATATCCTTTATGTAAGAATAAGTGGTAAAAGTAAAATAAAATGAAATCTATTTGAAAGGTAAAACCAGGACTTATCCTGGGTCCACTTAATGTCAACTTTCACAAATCTATAACTAGACATAGGAAAACACTGTTATCTACTAACTCCCAGTATTCCATGGTAAGATAAATCACATCATTGCTTCTTCATCTGAGGGGGGGCCCTTAGTTATGTCTCTCTTCCCATCGTGCCCTACTGCAGTCATGTTCAAAATGTGGTCCAGGATGGCTTTGAATGTCCCCCACACAAATTCTTAAAACACTGAGGTTTGTTGTGACCTATTCTTTTTATCATCACCTATTTTTAGTGTTAGTGTATTTTATGTATGTCCCAAGACACTTCTTCTTTCAGGGTGGCCTAGGGAAGCCAAAGGTTGGACAACACTGCCCCCATGTTCCTGTTTCCTCTTGAGGTCTAACTCATTCTGCATTCTTTTTCTAGGAAAACTCACTCTCATTTTTTTAAATTATTATCTGTACACAGATGCATTGCAAATCTATAGCTCCAGCTAAAATCTTTCTAACAATCTCTAAAATGGTTTACAACTTCCTGTGTGTGGATGGGAGGCCAATAATAAAGAAAACCTTTCTCAAAAACAAACAAAAATACCTTCTTTATCTTTCAAGCATAACAAACTCAAAACTGAACTCATATCTACACGCTTCCCCCTGCATAAGCTCATTTACTTTTCAACAGACAATATTGAATTTATGCTTCCTCTTTTCTGGTTTTTGTCTCATTGAGTGACAAGTTTCTGAAAACAACTGGATAGCAAGACATATTGATAACTAGAGATGAAACAAGGTTTTTAATTTGTACATCAACTTTTAACAATCAGTCATGGCTGGCTGGGTTAGAAAATGAACATGTGCAATATAGTTTATCTCTCACATCTTTTTCATGTACAAATATTGAAGTTCATTTTAATTATGATAAAGTTCCTTTAAGAAATAGGAAAATACATTGAAGATTGAAAGGGTATCTGAGTAGGTGATGTTCATTCTAAATTTTTAGAAAAATTTTACATAGAGGACAAGATTTTAAAAATCATGGTCAAGTTTGACCCAAGCAGTATCTATTTATTCAAAAGCTGGTGTCTTGGATAAGAGTGCATCATTGAATCTGTTATTTAGAGGGTACACCCTAGAATGTCTTACCTAAATGCAGATATCTCCTCTAAAGCAGCCCTTGACAGTCCTACAGACTCTGCATGAGCATGTTCAACAATGTAGCAATCATAAACCCTTATGGTAGCTAATGTATTTTTTAAATTCTAATAATTAGATCATTTCTTTGTTTCTTATTATAGAATCAGTTGTGGGGATATTTGAGCAGAGAAATATGACTATTCTGTAAAACACAGAGACACATCTACCTACACAAACACACACATATATAGAGAAAGAAACTAATAAGTATAAAATATAAACTGAAAAATACCCAAATTTTAAACCTTAATTTTTACTATTAAAATTATATTTTAATAAACACTATAATCAAAACATAAAAATGTGTATTTTTTAAATGAGCAGACAGGCGATACATATAAAAATGGTTATTTTACTCACAACTATTTGCTCTTTTGCAATATAAATAAACAAATGCCATGAATGACATGAAATTACTCATAGTAAAGATATATCTGAATTAACATTATGTATATCAACATTTAAAGTTTTAAGCATTGAGTTTGCTTCTTTGTTAAATTGTGTAATCTAGGTTGGGATGATGACAATGATATAGTAACTGATACTCTACAGTTTAGCAGATTCTATCTTTTTATATTTTTATCACTCATAGCAGAAACCAACCTAACAGTTTATACTGATGAGAATAGAAGAAAAAAAATTAAAGCTATTTCAGCAAACTGAGACTATTCTTTCTAAACTTTTACTCAAAAGTTAGCAAAAGTTGCAATAGTGTGTTTTCAAAATTTATCTTCAATTTTTTTGTGAATAGCTAGTCTCAATAATTGATCTTATAAATCATAGATTAATTAAGTGATAATTTGATTTAAAATGAGTTATGGATTTTATCTATTTTTTCTGGATTAAAAAAATTGCCTAATATTCTTGGTTAATTAAGTTATGTCTATTCTTTAAAACTTTTAGGTTACTTTTTGTTTGTGCTATATAAAATAACAATCATGTGAATGATATTACATCATATTTAGAGGTTCTGAGCACAATAAATGCAAGAGTTAGTTAAAGGCTTTTGTGATTAGGGGTCATCCTAGAATTTTTCTACCATAAGTATTATTCTTCCTTTGCAAAACCAAGTCCCTAAATACATACTTGGAAAGTAAGATATCCTTATAAAAGACATTTTAGAATTAGACTATAAATGTTATATTATTTCTTGCAAAAATTAAGAAATTAATTTTGGTAATAATCAGCAAACAGAAAGTAAAAACAAAAATTGTGCCTTATTCCAAACATGACCACCCAAATGTTAATGATCAGAACACAGACTAGATGTTTCTACTTAAGTAGGGTTAATTTAATGGAGGAAACTAATATTTGTTTTCAATAATAATAGTTTACCTAAATTCCAGATATAACATAACCTTTATTTTAATGTAATTTAATTTTTTCTGATTCATATTGGATAAGTGCCTTGTCTATTACTTTCCAAATGGCACAGCGCCTGTTTAACAATTTTATATCTTAAAAAAATAAGTATAATCTATCTTTAAACATATTTATGAAAACACACTTGGAGAATCATCTGACAATATTGTAATAGCTGCACATGTTTTGTAGAAATATTTTACACTCTACAGTTAACATCTCTGTTTCAAATCATTTATCAGGTTCTCTGTATTCATATAATGAACTTTAGTTCTCACCATCTGTGTCTTGGCCAGGAATGGCCATATTTTTTTAATGCACAAATACATCCTGAATATTTCTCTTTTTGTTAGTAAGAGCTGCAAAGCACAGAAAATAATGTTTCAAAGAGGAACCTTGAGAGATCATTTATTGTTCCAGCACTTTGAAAAATCTATGAAATTCCTTTATGGCCTTTTCATTATATTTTCAATGGAACAATTAGTCTGAGTGGCTACAAACACTGAATTTTCATGACCACTTTAACCTTCGAGGCAAAATTATAGAATGCATTATTCTCTATGCAAAATATAGTGGGATGTGTCCAGTTTGTAATTAAAGAGCGTAAGTTGCCTTCAAGTGGAAAACTAGTTGAGAGTTAATTAACTAACAGACTATCTGGTCACACCTTAAAACCCACAGAGTTTGCAATAATTCATTGGTTTGTTCCAAGGATATATTTTACATGGCTTATGAGCAGTAACTCTGTATTTTTTAATACTTAGTAAAGCTCTTGCAATGAACAGCAACATCTCAAATACAAAAGTAGCTCCTTGGAAACCTTAGTGGCAATTTCTAAAGGTAAAACAACATTTTTGTACCCATTTTATTCAAGCACACACTATAATTATCTCAAAATTATTGAGGGCCTAGTCTAGCACCAACTGAAGTAATTTCTCAATGTTTCACAAAGTAAAAGCAAGGTAAAATTATTTTCAAATAATATGAATTTATTTCTTTTACTGGGCCTTATCTATTTCATCTTTTTAAATTGTAGGAAGTTCAGGTAATCTATGTGGGTTTTGACTAGGGATGGGCAGTTTTTTGGTAAATAAAATTGTAGTAAATATTTCAGTCTGGACCACACAATCTCTTTGAAAACTACTGTATTCTACTTTTGTAACATGAAAGCAGGTGTAGATAATACTTAAATAAATGGGTGTGGCTGTGTTCCAATAAAACTTTATTTACAAAAGAAGTGGCTGATGGAATTTGGTCATTGGGACCTAGTTTGCCAAGGATTGCTCAAAATAATATGACTCATGCCTCCCATTTCCATAAGCCCAAACTACTTTTGTGTTTGAAGAAGGAAGGCACATCAAGAAATAAAAATATTGTGCCATTTGAACATCCATTCTATATTCATTGTAGCAGACCTATTTGATTTAGTGAACTTATGATGGTTAATTTTATGTAACAACTTGGCTAGGCTGTGGTGTCCAGGTATTTGTTTAACCATTGGTCTGGGTTTGGCTAAGAAAGTACATTTGGCATGAGATTAACATTTAAATTTGTAGGGTTTGAGAAAAGTAGATGATCCTCTATAATGTAGGCAGGCAAGTACAATGGTAGAAGTTATGTTTATATATATCCTTATATGAAACATGACTTTTAACATATAAATAATTACTCTTCAGAAAAAATACTGCTCATTTGAGTGTGTGTGTGTGTGTGTGTGTGTGTGTGTGAGAAAGGTGATGGATATTAATTGATTGGTTTCATTGCAGCAAGAGAAGTTTATGAAGAACTTTTGATATTATTACTATTATATTATTAACATATTCTTGAAATAAAAAATCAGTTAAATTAATTTCAACAATGGTTTAAATTCTTATCAAATTTAAGAAATTAATTAGTAAGCCTTTGAGAGTCACCACGTAAAAATGAAATGCCTTAAATCATTGAGATTATCAATATAAATTAAGTTGAAAAACTCAATGTTCAAGATTAAATTGTTTGGCAATAGTAACATATATACAAATTTTGGTATTGCTCAACATTTTGGTAAATACATTGCTTAGTAAATAAGAAGACTATGGGTAGAAATGTATTTGCAATGTCTTATTATGCTCTTAAATTTTAATCTAAAGAAGTTATAATTTTTAAAAGTAAAATTTTCAAAATTTAAATGTATTTTATATCTAGAGTGTATTTGTTATACGAAGTGATGAGATAAAAATATAAATTTCTGTAAGTTTGGATATATTTTCTTTCTGCTGCATATCATTAATAGATTTTGAAAAAGTTTGCACCTTTAAAAAACTACTCTGTAAATTAACCTAACAGATACAATGATGTTACCCTTTTTTAAATTAAATTTATTGGGGTGACATTGGTTAATGAAATTAAAACATCTAACAATTAAGTTTGTAAACTTGCCACCATGCACTTATGTTAATAATACTTACTGTACAACTTGGTAAGGTTTCATAACCTTGATATATTTGTGTCTCATAACTGTGTTCATGTCGATATATGGCACTGCCTTGCTGAGTGGTGCTCATTATTGTTCTTGCATGTTTTTGTGTGTTGTCATGAGAAATGTTGAGGTTGAATTAGAGCAACAAACAAACAATAAATTTCTTGTTAAACTTGGTAAGAAGAAGTGAAGTCAGGAACATGTTAGTCCAAATTTATGGGGATAATGCCATGGAGAAAATGGCAGCGTACAAATGGATTAAACATTTTTCTGAGGGGATAGAAAACATTGCTGATGAAGAGAAGTCAGGGCAGACAGTGATGAGCAGAACTGATGTAAACATTGCAAAAGTTCATTGAATTGTGTGTCAGAATCATTGGATGACTGTGGGAAGCATAGCAGACCAAGTAAACATTGATAGAAAAGTAGGAATCTTAACTGAAAATCTTGGCATGAGAAAGATGTGTGCAGAAATGGTTCCAAAGGAGCTCACTGATGAACAAAAGCAAAAGAGAGTCAAAATTTCCAAGATGGTTTGGAGATACAAGATGAGGTTTTGGGCCATGTTATCACTGGTGATAAAACATGTGTGAATACAACCTTGAAACAAAGTGTCAAAGTGAACAATGGAAAAATCAGCCACTTCTCCACAACCAAAAAGTTCTGCCATTCCAAATCAAAAGTTAAAACTATTTTGCTAATCTTTTTTGATATCAGAGAAATTGTTTATTATGAATTTCTAGCAACTGGACAGTCAACCAAGTTTACTATTCGGAAATGCTAAAAAAGCTACATGAAATAGAAAAAAAACGACCTGAACTTTTTGCCAACAATTCATGGCTCTTGCTTCACGACAGTGCACCAACTCACACAGCACTGTCTGTGAGGGAGTTTTTAGCCAGTAAACAAATAACTGTATCGTAACACCCTCCCTAGTCACCTGTTTTGGCACCCAATGACATTTTCTTTACCTGAAGATAAAGTAATATTGCAAAAAAAAAAACACATTTTGATGACATTCAGGACATCAAGTGTCATATGATTACAGCTCTGATGGCCATCCCAGAAAAAGACTTACAAAATTGAAGTGTGGACTAGGCACTGGCATTGGTGCATAGCCCTCCAAGGGGAATACTTAGAAGGCAACTGTAGTAATACTCAGCAAGGAGGTATGTAGCATTTTTTCTACGTTGAGTTTGCAAACTTAACTGTCAGACCTTGTATATAGGCTTAAAGTGTACATTTCTATAATGCATCATCTGCATATTCCATTGTGTGTCAACCAACCAGAATCAAATCTTTTTCTGTACTATATAGACACCCATTACTTTCCTGTACCTCCCCTCCTTCTCCATTTTCCTTTGGTAACTACTAAACAATTGTCTTTGTATTTGAGCTTTTATTTTTTGTCTTGTTCATTTGTTGCTTTCTGTTTTACATCTCATATGTGTAAAATGATATGGTTCTCAAATATTTCTGCCTGTTTTATTTTGCATAGTATGATGATCTCAAGATCCATTCTAGTTGTTGCAAATGACAGTATATATTTCATCTTTTCTTGTGATTGAGTATATATGTATGAAATGATTTTATCTAGTTATCTATCAAAAGACACTTTGTTTTTATGTTTTCACCACCATGAATGCTACAATGAGCATAGAATTACATAAACTTAAAGATAAATATTTTCAATTTGGGAAGATAGATACCCAGAAGAGGGATTGCTGGGTTATGTGATAATACTATTCTTAATTTGTTGAAGAATCTCCATACTGTTTTTTATAGTGGCTGCACCAATTTGCATTTTCATCAGAAGTACATGAGGGTTCCTTTTTCTCCACAGCCACTTCAACACTTGTTATGAATTTTCTTGTTGATAACAGCCATTGTGACAGGTGTGAGGTGGTATCTCATTGTAGTTTTGATTTTCATTTTCCTAATAGCTAGTGTAGTTGAACATTTTTTCATATATCTGGTGGCCATTTCTGTGTCTTCCTGGGAGAAGTGTTTGATCAGGTCCTCTGCCCATTTTTTAATGGGACTTCTAATATTTTTATTGTTAAGTTGAATAAGTTTTTTCAATTGTATTTTTGATATTTGCTTCTTATTGAAATGTTTTTAAATATCTTCTTTCAGTTGGTTGCCTCTTAATTTTATTATTTTTCTTTCTCTGCAGAAGTTTTTTAGTTTGATATAGTCCCATTCATTTAGTTTTGCTTTTACTTCTCTTGCCTTTGAAGTCAAATTTATAATTTTTTTCCTCTGAACCCAAGGTTTATAAGTTTAGGGCTTAAATTTTCTTCTATATATTTTCTTGTTTCCAGTTTTATATTTAGGTCTTCATTCATTTTGAGTAGTGAAATTTGGTATATGGTGGCAGATCCAGGTCTATATTCATTCTTTTTTATGTGGCTTTCCAATTTTATCAGCACCACTTATTGAAGAGGTTTTTGTATTTTCATTATATGTTTTTGGCTTTTTAGTCAAAAATGATCTGTCTATATATATATATATATATATATTTTTTTTTTTTTTTTTTAATTATCTTCCATTTGTGTGTGTGACTGTTTTGGTCAATACAATGCTGGTTTGATTATTTTTATTTTGTAGTATAATTTGAAGTCAGGGAATATACTTTCAGATTTTTTCTTTTTTCTTTGGATTGCTTTGGTTATTCAGTATCTTTTGTGATTCCACAGAAATCTGATTATTAAATTTTTGTCCCATTTCTTTAAAATATGCCATTGGGATTTTAATGGGAATTGCATTATAACTACATATTCCTTTGGGTAATATAGCCATTTTAACTATGTTGATTTTCTAATTCATGCCATTGGGGTTATTGAATTTGGTGCCATATCATTTTTCCTTGTATTCTTGTATGACTTTTTTACATGTCTATGGTAACTGTAGTAACTCCTCTTCTTTCATTTCTGATTTTATTTGTGTCTTTTTTCTTAGTGAATCTAAACAAGCTTTGTCAATTTTATTAATCTTTGTTGCATTAATTTTTTTTCTGCTGTCTTTTGGTTCTCTATTTTATTTAATTCTGCTCTAATTTTTATTATTTCCTTTCTTTTGCTGATTTTGGGCTTCGTTTTTCCCCCCCAATTCTTTAAGATATGTTGTTTTGTTATTTATTTCTAATTTTTTGTGCTTCTTGAGACAAACCAGTAATGACATAAACTACTCACTTATTACCACTTTCTGTACCCCAAAAGTTTTAATATATCATAATGTCATTCTCATCTGTTTGTATGTATCTTTTGATCTCTCCTTTTATTTTTCCTATGACCCAGTCATTCTTTAGTAGCATGCAGTTTAATTTTCACCTACTTGTGGTTTTTCTGGCTTTCTTGCAGTTGATTTCAAATTTCAAAGCATTGTAGTGTAAAAATTATTATAATTTTAATCTTCTTAAATTTTTTGAAGTTAGTTTTGTGTTTCAACATATGGTCTATCCTTGAGAATGTTCCATGTGCACTAAAGAAGAATGTATAATCCGGTGTTCTTGGATGAAGGCTCTATAAATGTACAATGACAGATTCGTGCATATGGTCTAATCTGTCATTTAAAGGCCAATATTTTCTTATTGATTTCCTGTTTGGATGATTTATCCATAGCTGTCAACAGGATATTTATGTTCCTTACTATAATTGTGTTTTTGTCAGTTTCTACCTTTAGTTCTGTTAGTAATTACTTCACATATTTTGGTGCTTCCATAGCATAAATATATGTATTGATAATGGTTATGTATTCTTGATGAATTGTCCACTTTATCATTATGAACTGTCTATTTTTATCTCGTTACCTTTTTCTATCTTGAAGTGTATTTTATTGAATGTACAACTACATTCATTTATTTTATGGATTCTATTTGCTTTGAGTATTTTTTTTTTTTTAACTTTTAGTCTGTATTTGTCCTTGCTGTCGATAAGCTACCTCTTCAAGGTAACATACAGTTTGGTTTTATTTTTTGATCGTATCACCTGCTCTATTTCTTTTTACTGGTGAATTAAGACTAATTACATTTAGAGCAATTATTGATGTATGAGGATGTCTTACAGCCATTTTATCTTTGTTTTCTGGTAGCTTGGTTTCCCTAGGTTTTCTTGCCCTTGTATTTCTGTCTGTTATTCTAGTTTGGTGGTATTCTATGATATTTTTCTCTATTTCCTCTTTTTATATATGTTATATGTCTTAGTTCTGAATTTTAATTTTATATGGGTACCATTAATTTTATGTACAAAAATGTTTCATCTATATAGTTGCCATTTTTTCTTCTCCATGTATCTTTTCCCATTCCCTTTAGCAAATTGAGATCTTTACTCTCTCCTCTTTTTGTTTTTGTTGTCATAAATTATCCCTATTTATGATGTGAGTTCATTTCCAAGTTGTAGTAGCTCTTGTCTTCTTTTGTCTTTTAAAAAGTATTTTCATCTACTTTAATCTTTATGTTGTTTATATTTAAGTGTATAGTGCCATATTCTAAATAGGGGGTGCCATTTCCTGCTTCTATCTATCAGTCATCTTATAGTTTTGTGTCTTTCTGTCATTTTGTTTCAAGTAGAAAAACTCTCTTCAGTATTTCCTGTAAAAAATTCCTTGTGGTGGAAAATTCCATTTGCTTCTATATATCTAGAAGAATCTTGATCAATCTTTCATATTTAAAGAATAACCTCATTGAATATCTTATTTGATTTCTTTTTTCAATATTTTTGATATTTGATTTCACTCCCTAGCTTGTAAACTTTCTGCTGAAAGATATCATGGTACTCCTAAAGGCTTTACAGGTTACTTTCTCTTTTTCCCCTGGCTGCCTTGAGAATTCTTTCTTTGTCATTAGTTATTGACAATTTTAATATAATATAACTTGAAGAAAGCTTTATTTAATTAACATAAGTAGGGGTTTTGTTTGCGTTTTGGATTTAAAGATTCAGTTCTTTCTATAGATTTGAGATGGTCTCATTGATTACTTGTTTGCATAGGCTCTCTGTTTCCTTTTCCTCTTTTCCTTTGAGTATACTCATTATTATTATTTCTCTTTGTGATGCTATTAGATACTTCTTATAGAGTTCTTTAATTTTTTTTATTACTCTCAAGTTTCTCTCGTCTTTTATCTGCATCATACCAGATTTCTATCTTCTATTTCCCTTATTCTTCCTTCATCTGGGCAGCGTTTTTTCTTAAGCTTGCTATTTCATTAATTTTTTAAATTTAGTCTTCAGCTTTAGAATTTCTACCTGATTCTTTTGTAAAGTTTTGGTCTTTGGTAATTTTGTTGTTGTTGTTGATTTTATTTTTGAGTTCATTAACCTGCCTATCTCAATATTTGTGCATTTGTTGAGTTTTTCCAAAACTACCATCTTGAATTCTCAGTCATTTAAATCATATATTTTTATGTGTTTAAGTTTATTTTCTGGAGATTTTTTTTTCCTGATCTGAGCTGCCTTGTTACTTTGGTTGTTCATAGTATTTAATGAATTATTTCTTGCTTGGACATTTATGGGTATAAAATCTGCTATTATTTATTTATTTATTTGTGTTGAGTGATAACTCTAGCAAGCTTATAAGCAAAGGTGTTCATTTTGTTTTCCAGTAAGTGACAATGAAGTGCAAGTATTTTATTTTCTCTTGCACTGCTCGTGCTTATAGAAAATCTGTAGGGTTGGGGAAAATACCTTGTATTTTCTGGGGAGATGAGCTTGTCCTTGGTGACCAGGTCATTTCCACTGGGCACCACCCTTGTGAGAAAAATGTGGTGAACACTGAGGTTTTGAGCTTATAAAATTCAGGCACTGCCCTTGCAGTGAAATGCAGTGCTTCATTGCCCAAGTGTCTCAAGTTCTTCCTGTTTGTATCAGCCTGGATGCTTGGCAGATTTAAGCACCCAGGCCACTGTTCTGTTTGTGGCTTTGTTCCTCTCCAAGTAATGACAACTGCTGGACCTCAGCTGCCTCGCCTCTGTATCTTCATTCTGGTCATTAAAATTAGCTGCACTGTGCAAGGCATTCAGTAACTCTCTCTTCACTTCTCAGGACTACAGATATGTGTATGCTGCTCTGTAACCCCATACTTCTGGGGTTTCTTCTGGGACCCACTGCTAGCTCTGGTAGGATGTAGGGTGGCAGCCAGGCTCTCTGACATTTTTACTTGCCTAGCAATGGTAGTTGTTCGACCATAGTTATCTCACTTTTATATTCGGGATCTGACAGTTTCTGGGTTGACTTGTAGTATTTGCTGACCACTCAGGCAGGAATGCTCCAGACTACAGAGAGTGCACACTGCAACCTGATTCCTCCCCTATACCAAGATCTGAAGTGAACTTTGGGATGATTCCCTGCTACTTGTTTCTGCTCTATTTTTTTTTTTATTTTTCCCCTATTTGCCTGATTTGCCTACCTTCAGGTGTTTCAATACACAGATCTCTCAGATGTGTTTATTCGTTGCATATGAAGTTACTTGTTGAATTATAGATGTTCAACTTGTAATTGGAGAAGGAAAGTCATGGGGACCTCTCACACTGCCATGCTTCTTACTGACATTTCATTTTTTGTCATTAGTCTAAATTTTGGTTACTATTTTATTAAAATCAATTGAAAATCTTTAAACAATATAAAGAATGGAGCAATAAAACTTCAAAAATTTTAACTAAATTTGATGTAAAGAAAGCTTCTATAAGTAATACAGATATTTTTTCCTACCAGATAATGATTCAAGTGACTTAAACAGTAACATGTCAAATAGTAAAATTTTGAAATTCTATCATTGGGCTTATTTTATCTCAGCCATAAAGAAAGTACAATATAATAGTATTTTATTTTATTTTATCATTTTAAGTATTTTTGAGTGTACACTTTAGGGTCATTAGGCACATTCATAATTTTGAGTGAATATCACTGTCACTGACATTTATCTTCTGAACAGTTTTTATCTTTCAAAAGTGAAACTTTGTACCTATACACAACAAATCCTCATTAATTTCTGTCCACAGTCCCTGGCAACCATCATTCTACTTTTTCTTTATGGATTTGATTATGTTAGCTACTTCATAGAAGTGGAATTATACAGTGTTTATCCTTTTCTTGACTGACTTATTTTACTTGGCATAATGTCATCAAAGTTAATCCATGTTGCAATATGTATCAGATTTTCTGTCCTTTTTACATTTAAATAATGTTTCATTGTATACAACATTTTATTTATTCAGTTATCTATTTTTATTGTTAAATTTATTGGGGTGATATTGGTTAGTAAAAATTATATATGTTTCAGGTGTACAATTCTACAGTACATTATCTATGTGTTGTGTTATATGTTCACCACCCAGAGTCAGTTCTCACTCCATCAACATATATTTGACTTCCCCTTCCATTCCCTCTCACCCTCCTCCCCCTTACTCTCAGATAACAACTAAACTATTGAATGTGTTCATGAGTTTTTGCTTCTTTGTTGCCCTGAGACAGATGACTGGATAAAGAAGCTGTGGTACATATACACAATGGAATATTACTCAGTTATAAGAAAAGATGAAATATTGCCATTTGCAACAAAGTGGATGGACCTGGAGATCATCACGCTTAATGAAATAAGCTAGACAGAAAAAACCAAAAACTGTATGACCTCACTCATATGCAGAATATAAAACTGAGCAACAAAGAAAAAAGAAATGAACAAACAAACACATAACCCATGGACACAATCAATAGTTTAATGTTTATTGGGGACAAGTGGGTTAGGGAGGGGAGAAGGGGGAAGGGGTGGGAGAGGAAGGAGGGGAAGCTAAATATATGGTGATGGAAGGAGAAGTCACATTAGGTGGTGAACTTATTATACAACAAGGTGACAATGCACTGTAGAATTGTATGCCTGAAACCTAGGTAATCCTTGCTAACAGATATCACTCCAATAAACCTAACAATAAAAAAAACAAAAAAAATTTTAAAAAACCCAAAATGTTCCTGATATAATAAATATCATCTATGAAAAACCAAAAAAAAAAAAAAAAAGAAAGAAAGAAATCACAACTCTAGTGCAAACAAATAAACAAACAAATAAATAGTGTCTTGGTAAGTAAAGAGCTTGATGTTGATGTATTTTCTTCAACAGAATGTTACATCTTTCATTTTATTGCAAACATTTATATAAAACTTAGTAAAGACATCATTCAAGAGTGTTTTCATTTTATGACTGGAAAAGTCAACTCACACTCCAAATTCTGTCATAACACATGTTTATTTTTCCATTCTTAGATATTATTAAAAAACAAAAACATGACTATTTTAAATCTCAGATATTAGAAAAAACTCAAAACATGCATAAAGTGTTCAAACTTAAATTTTTCTGAACATATTTAAGTCTTGATGCATCAATAGATAATCTTAAGTATATAATGCAAATTTATATTGTTTCTATTTCTTAAAAGGTATTTTCTGTTATGTTAGCAATTTTAAATTTATATTTAGTCCCAGAAACTTCTTTTGACATAATGTAGATTGACAGAAGATTATGGTTTACACTATAAGATTTTTATTCAATATTTCAAAAGTATTTATAATTTTAAGTCACTCACATTTAATTTTAACAAGCACTAATTTTTTAGACATATCTCTAACTTAAATAATTTTATAGATATAGAAAATATATATTTTTAAAAGGCTGACAGTTTTTAAATCAAGTCTTAAAGCAAAGGAGGAAGTCAGGAACCTTTGTTCTAAAGACCCAATTTTAGTGAATCAGGTTACCTAGCACCTTGACTAGTGAAAAGGACTTCCAGAGGAAACTCCAGACTTTATAGTTTTATAGAGTAATTATTAGCATGATTTTGATCTAGTGACATTTACATAGCTTATGTTACAAGATAAAATCTACCTTTCTAAGACTGGCTGAAGTTAATATATGGTATTTGAAAGATGATTAATAATGCTGTGGTAGGGAACAAGAAAGAATGAAAATGTTTTCTGGAACTCTTTTTTCCTCTTCTCCAAGATAGGATCAAATGTTTGATTTGCCCAGTTGCCTTCCTGTACAAATTAGTTGTATCCTTCTAAGGTCCCTCCCACCATCTGTTCTGTCTTCTGAAGGAGATTGTTCATGTTGGTAAAGAATGTATTAAAAGATGGTGAGATAGACAACAATGTCTTCTGAATTTGTCTGTACTCACTGTGGATGGGTAAGATAGTCTTTTAAAATTTATTAGAAAGTGAAAGAACAGAACAAAACCATGAAGTGGTATTTCAGTAGTAAGAACAAAATGCATAAGCATGTTTATATGAAGGAGACTTCAAGAAAGTGAACTAATCTGTGTGATGTAATAGTGAACTTATGTCATTACACATTCATCCAAACCCAGAATATATACAGCTCTAAGAGTGAGCCCCAACATAAATCATGGACTTTGGGTGACAATGATGTGTTAATATAGGATGATCAATTATAATGAAGGTACCTTTCTAGAAAAACACATTGATAATGAGAGAACCTATGTATGAGTAAAATAGTAGACATGTAGAAAATTTCTATACCTTCTGCAAAAGTTTGATCTGAACTTAAAACTATTCTAAAAAATAATAAACTTTATTAAAATATTAAAAGGTGCTTAATAAAAATGTTATTCTAAAAATTAATTTTTCTACTACTTAATGTATTTAATGCCATTCTTTTAGAGAATATTAATTTATACTAAGAATTGAATAAAGAAGTATATTATAAAAAATAGGTAAATGGGTAAAGTAAAGCAGACAAAATAAAAAAGTAAAAACAAAGTATTAATAAATACCAAGTGTAGTTGAGTAAAATTAACAAATGTATAACTATATCAATAAAATAAATTATTTGTATAACATAAAATTCACACCTGAATAAAACTGCTTTGGTTTTTTATCCAAACCTGTAATTGAGAAACTAAATATTTGGTATACATTGTAACCAGGCTAATGAATGGATTATAAAGTTCTTAAGATTTATAATATTTATACTTTATATAAAATGCATAAAGTAATAAAAACTTCAACAAATTGTAATGGCAAAGGTGTGTGTGTGTGCGTGTGTGTGTGTGTGTGTGTGTGTGTTATTTAAGCATTAATATTGTTAAAGTATTTAAACAGGAAGGCTATTAGACCTTGGTAGCCTATATAAGCAAATCAAAACCTAGGCCAAAGTCAATGCACTCAAATCTGAAAAAATTAAACTAAAGAGCAACCAATCACAAACAGCCAACCAGCCTTTTCCAAATAAGGCAACTGCTTAAGCTATAGCCAATCAAATAATATCTTTGCTTTGCTCTCCTATCTTCTCTCTAAAAATCTCACCCCTAACTCCTGTCACTGGAATACTCTCAAAACATTTTTCATTGATATTGTGTGATTATATTCAAATTGATATATGTTCAAATAGCACTTGAAAATTTTTATGTGCCTCAGTTTTAACAGTTAATACACAACTCAATCTGTATTTTAAAAAGTACACATATTCTTTCAATGCTACCAGGTAAATCTGTGGTATGTGCTTCAAATTCATCCTGGTGTTCTGTTACAAACGGTGCTTTGGTGACATTTGTTTATTCTAACTCTTTCTAAGAAAATGTTCAATAAAGGTAATATTGTTTAAATATATTTTAGTAACAATAAATACATTTTTTTTTCATTTAGCAGATTAGAAATACCAAATGCATGAGTTAAAAGAAGCCACCGTATCTTTAATTTGTTGTATGCATGACAGTTCTTTTCCTGCAACTACACAAGACACCACAGTTACCTGAAATTGAAAAAAAATTGTAGAAAATAAGAGCTTCCACTAAGATTATGCTGATCAAGGTCACAGCTACCTAAAAACATTCTCAAGCAGAGGGCCATACTTTCCCTAATCTGGCTTCCAATCTGACTTTCTACCAAATTTCCCTAAATCTTCATTAATTCTGTGAACCTATGCTTCACCTAATTGCTATAAAACTCAGTTCTCCTGAG
The DNA here is from genome assembly GCA_004026885.1 of Lyroderma lyra. NCBI lineage: Eukaryota > Metazoa > Chordata > Mammalia > Chiroptera > Megadermatidae > Lyroderma > Lyroderma lyra. The sequence continues at coordinate 46,261 of PVJL010006328.1, read as the reverse complement.
CCCAATCCCTCTGCAGACCATTACACCCCGCCAAGATTGATCACTGCCTTCTTTCTTGTTATAATCTCCAGTAAGTAGGTATTGGCCTTTTTGTCTCTGGAATATTATTCTTCAAGTGTAGTTATCTTAGAATTCTTCACCTTGATATAGTGCTTCAATATTCATATAGCAACTTGCTTTTCTATTCAAATCACTTATTAGATACCCTTCATTCTTCTATCCTTAAGATATTTGTTAATATCAACTAACTTCTATGTTGCTGTTGTGCTTTTGTTTTATGACTCTGCTCTGAGATTGAATCATCAGTGTATCATTTTATCTGGACTATTTAAGTAGTTAAATATTTCTGTGTATTCCGGTCTTAGCCTAGCTGTCATATCAAAATACCATAGGCTGGATGACTTAAACAATAGGAATTTATTTCATACAGTTTTGGAGGCTGGGAAGTCCAAAATCAAGGTGCTGGCCAATTGGTTCCTAGTGAAAGCTCTTTTTCTGACTTGCAGATGGCTGTGTTCTTGATGTATTCTCAAGTGAATATAGAAAGTTCCCTGATATCATTTTATAAAGGCACTAATACCAACATGAAGACCTCACCCTCATGACTTTATGTAAATCTAATTATTTCCCAAAGGTTTCATCTCCAAATACTATCACATTGAAGATTATGGCCTTGATATATGAATTTTGGAGAAGATACACACATTTAGTCCATAATATTTATTAATGCATAACTCTATAATATTAATTTTAAAAGGGCAATTTACCACCAAATATCTACCAACCTCTATCCTTGAGCTAGCTGCTTTTTCTAGAAACATGAACCTCCTTATAACTTCTCTAGGCAAATTGACTGTTAATTGTATCTTTCATAATTTTACTTGTCTTTCCCCTACACACATTTATTTCTTTTCACTTGAACTTCACATGGACATTATCTTCTGTTTTAAGATTCAGATGCCTCTTTTGAGAAACCTTTTGTTGCTGTTGATTTTTAAATTTTGCATTACAGGTTGTGTTGGGTGAATCAGCTACTAATTTCTGCTTCATAACCATGTTTATATTTGCAATGACAGCACACAAACTCCATTGGTGTTTAATGAAACAATGACTTCAAGCCCATGAGATAATACATTCCCAATGTGTAGACAAAGAGAATTATGGAGAAATAAAGGTAAATAAAATAATGTACCAAATAATTTTGATTAGTTACCCATCAACACATGCCCACTTCTTCCCTGCTTCTTTATTACTTGTTATTTGTAAGCAGCAACAATCTCTATTTTGGGTAATACATTATATTTGTTCCAAGTAAATATGGTATCCCATCCTCACTTGCCATTGATTAGTTTGAGTGATCATATGATCTACTTCTAGCATTTCTATTATAAAAAAAAAAGTAGGGTGGGGGATATAGAAAGCATTTTTTCTCTGAGAAAATCAGGTAGATAAAGATGAACAGTCATTGCCCTCTTTTTATTTGGATCATAGAAATAAAGAATGATGCTCAGAGGCTCATACAGCCCTTTTATAAAAATAGAAGTAAACCAAGAATATACCAGATAAGTGAGTTTGGGGACCTATTTGTTCAACTGCTATATCAGCTCTAAAATTCCCCACATGTGGACTACTTGTTATATGCAAGTGTAAATTTCTATGATTTCACTTTAACTCAAGTATCTATTTCTTGCAATTAAATGGATCCTATGGGATTTAGAAGGCTGATGACCATGTGTAATATATCTTCAACTATTAAGAGTCACAGAGGGGCATGAACATTTTGTCATGTTAGGTTCTCTCTTACCTGCCTTTTAGAAGAAACCGATTGGAATTGGAAGCCTTAGGTACAGATTTTTCCAGGACATTACCCATTTTAATTTGGCGATAGAGGGTCCCTGGTCTTTTCATTCAGCTAACACTATCTATCATTGTAACTTTTTATTGCTCACTGAGGAATTTCTTCTCTTTGCCTTCCTACAATTTAAGCTCATGTCTCTAAGAAAGTTCTCCAAAGCAAGCCCTTGCTTTTATAAATAAACTTAGAAAAGGAGTGACCAATGGACTATAGAAAACAGCAATTGAAGCACCATTTTAAAGTTTATAAAATTGTAAAAGCTTATTATTTCTCTCTAGAATGAGTAAACTATTCTAACATTTGTGGTGAAGCATGACTTACTCCCTTTTAAGAAACACTGTCTATTGGGCATCAGGTTAATTAAAACCACCTCTTGATACTTCATTCACTTTACTTACATCTTGACACTCTCATCTCCATAAAATATTTTCCTACTAAAGAACTTGGTCCTTTCCTAAAGGGGCAGCTCACTTAGCCTAAGACAGAAAACACCTCTATCACACAGCACAGAGTGCTTGAAAATTAACGCATTAGCAGGTAAAAGTGTGTGAATTTTATATGAAAATAATATCTCTACTTTCTGTAGAGTAATTGTTGTGAACTAGCAGATCCAGAAAATTGTATGGAATAATTGTTTTTTAAATTTATATTTAATTTCTGCTGGGAAATGTGGCTCAGTTGAGGGTCTCAGAAGATTATCAATGATAGAAGTTAAAATTCCTATGCCTTAATTACTGCATTCATACAATTAAAATAAAAACAACTACTTTAATATCATGCTATGAAAATGAAAGTACACTACTTCAAAGAAACAGAATGCTTTATTGTTAAATAGTAGATAATGTGCAACCTAAGAAAATACATATAAATTCAAGAAATATAATTCAGATGTGGAAATAGGGGCAAAAATAGTATTGAATGGCCAATTCATCACTGAAAAACCTCACAGTAAAGAAAAAAGAAAAATCAACTGCATTTTACCTAATCAAGAAACAACACAGTAAAACCCCATTTCTAAGTTACCAATTACTTTATAGATTAGATATTTTAACAAATTTAAATTACTCTGTGTCTTTCACATATTCCAAATAAGACTACATATTATGCCAAATTTATTTCCACACATTAGATGGAATAGAAGATTTACAGAATGATTAAATCAACAAAATATGTATTTTTCTTAAAAATATTTTATCTTTTAAAGTTAATACTATATTTATATTTTATTTGCTCTTATAAGTCTTAAGATACTATGTTTTCAATTGTTGAAGCTGTTACAAAAAGTGTTTTTGCAAATTTGTATTACTGATATACTTAAGGTATAAAATCTTAGATAATTATATCAGTTCTATATGGTTTTTGATTAAGAGAATACTGTCAGATAAAGTAGAATTTTGATTTAATTCTCTTCCATTTGAAAAACCATTTATGTTCTGATATAAATTCTGGTCTCCAAGTTGACAATGCACTGTAGAATTGTGTGCCTGCAACCTATGTAATCCTTGCTAACAGATGTCACCTCAATAAGTCTAGCAATAAAAATGAATTTAAAAAATAAAAAAAAGGAACTACTGGCAATATGAAGACATTTTAGACAACACAGTTACATGACTCAGTTTTTATTCCTATGCTCTGATTATTTTTTGGTATGGATTAGGCAGAAAAAATTAAACATAGTTCTAAAAAACAAAAAAGAAAAAAGAAATTCTGGCCTCCAGATAGTAATCTTGTCAGTCAGATACTAATGTATCCTAAGAGTGTCTCTGATGGAATAAACTAATCATCAGCAAAGAGAAAGTAGGGATCTAATTTTTAAATTGTCATACATTGTATATTCTGAATAAAGCTTATTCAGAATATATGATAGAAATAAACATAATTTTTTATTTTATCACCTTGCATTAGATATATAGGAAGGAAAGAGAAAAGAAAGAAATGGAGATAAAGAAGGGAGTGAGAGAGGAAGGGAGAAATGCAGGGAGGAAAAGCTGTGTTTTAACAGACACAAAACATGAGTTTGAATAATAGATATTGAGAATTGCTGTTTGGCTGAGATCTGACTATTTCTGATTTGAGAGATAGAAGCAATCATTCACTAGGAATTGACCACAATACATACCTAATCAGAGTGTGGGTAGATAAAAGGTTTTTATGGTTACAGAGATAAATATTAATAATAGAATGCAATATACAATATTTTATTTTCCAAATATAAAATATACTTAACAGTGAATACTACTAAATATACTGCAATCACACTGTCAACCTCTTGAGTAGAACATATTTTCTATTTTAAAATCTTAGACTTATTTGACTACAGTTATGAATTACTTTTTGTACACAGGAAATTATTTCCTTACATATAAAAAATATGGTTAGAAAATACAATTACTTTAATAAATCCTTTTATGTTTTGCTAATGCTTAATGTGTGACTTCAGAGAATTTTAATAGCACAGTATATGTTGTTAATTATTTGTTTTTAATTAGACAAAAGACCTAAAAGTCTCTCCAGCATGATTAGACCACATAACTTACAGGAAATGCACTGTTACAAAATACGTTAAAATATATGTGTTCATTTTCTTTTGAATGGAAGAAAATGAACACATATATGGGTTACATTCTTTTGATTTTAATATAAATGATTATTAAAAATAATTACTTATAGATTGTCTAAATAACATTTATCAAAGATAAGATGCATGTATTCACTATAATTTTGAATTTAAAAATATGAAAAGAATTACACCTTATTAATATTCCATACTTAGCCTTTAATTGGCACTTTTTCCAAGGCTGTATCTACCTGAAGGTTATGTGTGATGTACACACTGCAATATATTCTTAAGGAAAAATTAAGTTCCATGAGTAGTAGGTGAAAATAGAAACCCCACTAGTTTCTTTCAATGTAATTTTGTCAAAGTACAATATATATATGCCAAGTTAAAATGATATATGGATTATAATAGCTATTTTAAGCTAAAGAAATCTCAAAAATGGATATTGACCTTAAAATATTTCTATAACAAGATTATTAAAAATAGCACCAAAGATTCAAATACAAACATTGAGAATAAAACAGATATGACATTTAACACATCCTAGTTAAAGCTTTTCATCTGTTGAGCATGAAAGGAAAACAACAGTGATTTTATTAAAGTCTGATAAAAGGTTGACAACAGATAGAAACAATCTGATTATCAGAAATAGAGATTTGCATTCTTATATTTAAAAATGTAGAGTGCTCTATCTTGTACTTTGATTTCTGAGTTAAGAATGCTCTGAAGTTCTTGTGAATAAAGTTATTTACAATTTATTTTATCTTTATTTTCTTCAAAATATTTATATGTTGATTTTCTAATTATGTTTATAAAATACATGACATATGAAAATAGTCACCCATACATACACTTCATTTTAATATATATTTATATTTTGAAGTAGTGATTAATAATTATTTAGTATAAGAGGTTTGTAAGTTTTTATTGTTAAATTTACAGGGATGATATTGATTAGTAAAAACTACATAGGTTCCACACGTACAATTCTACAATACATTATCTATGTGTTGTATTATATATTCACCCAGAGTCAGTTTAGAGGCTTGTAATTTTTAAAAAAAATCTTTAAATACAACTACTCTAAAAGACAAGATTTTGAAGGGTTTTAACAAGCATAAAAACTCAGTTTAATCTACTATAATTAAACAATAAAATCTTCAACCTGAGTCTACCATATAGTCTGTAAGTTTTACTTTTCAAAATGAAATATATTAAAGATGGATGCCAGAAGCATGGGGGCTTGAGGAGTTGTTGAGATCTCTCCCTTTGATGTTATTATTTGTATGGCTATAATTTAACACAGGATTCCCTGTGCAACACATGCAAACCTGTCTAAGAGAATTTATACATGGTAACACATGAATGTGAGTAAATCAAGGCTAACAGGGAACCAAGAGAAAAAGAAGAGCAGAGACAGGTGCAGTGAATAGAGCCTGGAATTCACTGTGTGGGTCATGGAAGCGGGGAGGATTCAGACTGTAGGTGCACTGTGTATCCTTGAGAATTTCTGCCTGAGTGATCAGCATATAATATGGCCGAATGCGGCACTCTGGGCAGAAAACAAATATAGAAGAGTGGCAGTTTTTATTTTTTTCCTAGTAGCTGCCATTGCCAGGCTAAAAACAAAGTCAAGGAGTCTATCTGCCTTCCCACACCCTCCCAAAGATAGCAATGGGCCCAATAAGAAATCGTCGTAGTGAGTTTTGGGTTTTAGAACATAATATCTACAGCCCTGAGCACTGGAAAGACAGTTCTTGAACAGCAGATGCACACTGCAGCTAAACTGAGTGACAGGGATGGAAATAGAGAGGCAAGGGAGCTGAGGTCTTATAATGGCCATTACTAGAAGGAGGAAAAAGCCACAAACACACCAGCGGCCTCATCCAGCCCGCCATGACCCAGGCCTTCATGGCTAATCCCAGCAGCACTGCAGCCCAGGCAGCTTTGCACTGAATCTGGCTGTGGGGACACCACTGGGATTTCAGAGGCTTGGAACATTATCTATCCCCCACCCCACTTTTTCATAAGGGTGATTACCTGAGAACACAGGGCATTTTCCAACATCCAGCAAAGATTCTAAAGCCTGAGCATAACAAAAGAAATAAAATGCTCTAGTGCTGCCTACTGGAAAGTGAAAGGAAGACCTCTTCTTATCAGTTTGCTGCAGAATTCACTACCATAAATGCCTAGGCAGAGAAATATTCCAACAAATACTATGAACAACCAAGGTAACAAGGCAGATAAAAAGAAAGAAAGAAAGAAAAAAACTTTCCAGAAAATAAGCTTAAGCGCATGGAAATATGTGATTTAAATAACAGAATATTTAAGTTGGCAGTTTCAAAAAAACTCAGAGATGCAAGAAAACTCAGATTGAGAATTTAATGTACTCAGAAATAAAATGAATAAAGATACTTTACAAAAAAGATTAAAACATTAAAAATAAACCAAACATACATTTTGAAGCTGAAGACTTAATAAAAGAAATCAAGAATGAAATAGCAAGCTTATGATATAGTGCTGAACAAATAAATACTGATGTTGAAGATAGAAATCAGAAAATGATGCTGATAGAAAAAGAGTGACTTGAGTTCCCTGATGGTGTAGTGGCTTAAGGCTTCAGCATTGGCGCTGTCAGCGCTGCAGCCTGGGTTCAATTCCCAGTCAGGGAACTGCCCATATACCAAAAAGCAAAAAAAAAAAAAAGAAAAGAAAAAGAGTGACTTGAGAATTAAAATAAATAAAAGTAAAACACTGAAGAACTATCTGCATCAGAAAGAGCAATACAAAAATAATGGATACACTAAAAGGAGATGAGAGGAAAAAAGGAACAGAGAGCCTTTAAACAAATAGTCAACAAGAACTTCCCAAATCTATAAGTACTGTGGGATCTTTAAATCCAAGAAGCAAATAGAACCTTTAATTATCTCAATTAAATAAAGGCTTCTCCAAGGCACATTATATCAAAACTGTCAATAATTGATGACAAAGAAAGAATTCTCAAGGCAGCAGGGGAAAAAAGATGGAAACTTATAAAGGAAAGCCTATTATATTATCACTGCATTTTTCAGCAGAAACTCTACAATCTAGGAGTGAGTAAAATAAAATATTTAAAAGATTGAAAGAAATAAATTACCAGCCAAGAATAATATATCCAGTAAAGTTATACTTTAGATATGAAGGAGAAATAAAGACCTTTTCAGACATACAGAAGCTGAGGAAATTTTCCACCACAAGGCCTGCATTACAGAAATACCAAGGGTTTATTCTACCTGAAACAAAATAACAAAAAGATACAAAACTATAAGTAAGATGACTGACAGACAGAAGCAGAAAACGGTAAACCCTATTCAGAATAGGGCATTATACATGTAAATATAAATAACGTAAAGGTTAAAGTAGGTAAAAACATTTTGAAAAAATAACAAGAAGAAAATAGCTATTGTAATTTAAAAATGAACTCACAGCATGAATAGGAATAATTTGTGACAACAAAAACATTAAAATGGGAGAAAGCAAAGGTCTGAATTTGATAAGTGGAGTGGAGAAAAGATACATAGAGGAAAAAGGGGCTACTACATACAAAACTTTCTTTTATATAATGTTAATGATAACCACACCAAAAAAATTCAGAACTGAGAAATACAACATGTAAAAAGAGGAACTAGAGGAAAATATTATAGAATACCACCAAACTAGGATATCAGACAGAAAAACAAGGACAAAGAAACATGGAAAAACTGAGCTACCAGAAAAAAAAAAGATAAAATGGCTATAGGAAATCCTCATATATCATTAACCACTCTATATGTAAATGAACTGCACTCATTAAAAAATTAAACAGAACCTATGCTCTCTTTAAGAGACACATCTCAGATGTAAGGACAAATGTAGACTCAAGTGAAAACAGTAATCTCAGCAAATGGCATTCAGAGACAAGTAAATGTAGCCATATTTATATCTGACAAAATAGTTCAAGATAAAAAAGTTAACAAAAGATAAAGATGAGCATTTCATAATGATAAAGAGAAAATTACATTAAGGAGACATAATACTTATCAATATATATGTGTGCAATAAGAAAGCACCAAAATATATAAAGCAATTACTAACAGAACTAAAGGTAGAAGCTGACAAGAACACAATTATTGTAAAGGACATAAATATCCCACTGACAGCTGTGGATAGATTATCCAAACAGAAAATCAGTAAGAAAATAGGAGCCTTAAATGACACATTAGATCAAATGGACATAATCAACATTTCCAAAACATTTCATCCAAAAACAACATAGTATACATTAATACACGTGGAATATTCTCAAGATAGACTACATGGTGACACACAAAATGAGCCTCAATAAATTTAAGAATATTAGAATTATGCTAAGCATCTTTTCTGATCATAATGCTTTGAGATTGGAAATCAACTGCAAGAAAAAATTGGGAAAAGTTACAAATATGCAGAGATCAAACAACATGACACTAAGGAATGACTGGGTTAAAAAGAATTTAAAGGAGAAATCCAAAGATACATAAAACAAATGAGAATGACCTAATGACATATCAAAACTTTTGAAATTGGGAATTCCCTGATGGTGTAGTGGCTTAAGGCTTCAGCGTTGGCACTGTCTGCGCTGCAGCCTGGGTTCGATTCCCAGTCAGGGAGCTACCCACATACCAAAAAAAAAGCAAAAAAAAAAAAAAGTGATATGGGAAACCTCAATTTTGGGGGTTCCCTGATGGTGTAGTGGCTTAAGGCTTCGTCGTTGGCGCTGTCGGTGCTGCGGCCTGGGTTCGATTCCCTGTCAGGGAGCTACCCACATACCAAAAAGCCAAAAAAAAAAACAAACCACTTTTGAAATACATTAAAAACAGTAATAAGAAAAAAGTTTATATCATTACTAGTCTTCTCAAGAAGCAAAATAAACCCCAAATAAACAACCTAACATTACATCTTTTGAAAATAGAGGAGTCAAGTATATGGTGATGGAAAGAGAACTGACTCTGGGTGGTAAAAACATAACGCAACACATAGATGATGCACTGTATAATTGTACAACTGGAACCTATGTGATTTTTGTTAATCAATGTTACTCCAATAAGTTTAACAATTAAAAAAAGTAGAAAAAGATGAACAAATGAAGCCTTAAGTAAGCAGAAGTAAAGTAATAATAAGAATTAGAACAGAACTAAATGAAACAAAGAACAAAAAGACCATAGAAAAAAATTAATGCAACAAATCAGTGGTTCTTTAAAAAGACCAATAAAATTAACAAACTTTTGTTAAGACTCACTAAGAAAAAAAGGGAAAAAACAAATAAAATTAAAAATGAAAGAGGAGAATTTATGACAGATACCACAGAAATACAAAAATATCAGAACAACATATAAGACTATATGCCATGAATTTCAGTAACCTAGAAAAAATGAACAAGTTCTTACAAATATGTAACCTTTCTACACATAATCATGAAGAATTTGAAAATCTTAACTAATCACCAATTAGAAATTTGAAACAATCATTAAAAAATCAACCAAAAAGTAAAAGTCTTAAGTCCAGGACTTTATTAGTGAATTCTATAGAACATTCAAAGATGATTTAATGAATGTCCTTCTCAAATTCTTCAAAAAATTTAAAAAGAGGAAAGACTTGCTCACTTATTTTATGAGACGAATTTACCCTGATTTCAAAACTTGGTAAGAATAACATGAAAGAAGAAAACTATGGACCAATATCTCTGATAAATAAAGATGGAAAAATCCTAAACAAAAGAGTAGCAACTTGAATACAATAATATATTACAAAAATGACACATCACAATCAAATGGAATTTATTCCATAAGCACAAGAATGGTTCAATATATACAAATTGATTAATATGGTATATCACATAAAAAATAATAAAAGATAAAAATCATATGATCATATCAGTAAATGCAGCAAAAATCATTTCACAAGACACATCTATTTATAATTAAAATACTTAACAAAATGTGTATAGAAGGAAAGTACCTCAACATAATAAACACTGCATACTACAAAACCCCAGCTAATATCATACATGTGAAAAACTGAATTTTTTTCCTTTAAAAGCAGGAAGAAGCCAGGAATAACCCATCTCACCACTGTTACTCAATATAGTTTTGGAAGTTCTAGCCAGAGTGATCAAGCAAGAGATAGAAATAAAAGGCATCCAAATTGAGAATGAAGAAGTTAAATTATCACTTTTTGCTGATGACATAATTCTTTATACAGTAAACCAAATAATTATTACAAACAATAAACAAATAGAGTAAAGTAGCAGGATACAAAATCAATGTACAAAAATCCATTGCATTCCTGTATACTAACAATAAATTTTAGAAAAATATATATAAAATAACAATCCTTTTGTAATTGCACCAAGCAAATACATAGGAAAAACTTAACAAAGGATGTAAAGGACCTATACACTGAAAAGTATAAGACATTAGAAGAAAATTGAAGAAGACACAAAGAATCGGAAAGTTATTCTGTATTCATGATCGAAAATAATCAACATATCTAAAATGGCTTTATTGCCTTGCTAGGATTTAATGCAATCTCCATAAAAATCCCTATGGCATATTTTAAAGAAATTAAAAAAAATTAATCATCAGATTTGTATAGAATTATGAAAGACCTCAAATAACCCAAACAATCCTGAGAAAAAAGAAAAAGGCCAGAGGTATCAAATTATACTACAAAGCAACTATAATTTAATTATACTACAAAGAAACAATAATTAAGACAGCATGATACTGACAAAAAAGCCTCAGAAAACAGATACACACACACACACACGAATAAGAGGGAATTGAGAACAGTGTAGAAAGGAAAATCTCTTCAATAAATTCTGGGAAAATAAGGGCTCTTCAATAAGTGCTGGGAAAATTGGAAAGCCACTTGCAAAATAATAAAACTATGTTGTGATATGTCACCATATATAAGAATTAACTAAACATGAGACCTGAAACAATAAAATGCATAGAAGAAAACCATAAAATATTAAACTTATGGACCTTCGATTAAGGGAGGAATTTATGAATTTTACCTTAAAGGTAAGTGAAGTAAAATAAAATAAAAAAAAATGAATGGAGCTATATCAAACTAAGAGGCATCTGCACAGCAAAAGAAACCATCAACAAATCAAAGAGATAACCAATGGAATGAGAGAAAATATTTGCAAACAACATTTCAATGAGGAACTAATATCCAAAATATGTAAAGAACTAATTGCAACTTAAAAACAAAGAAAATAAATGATCCAATTAACAAATGGTAAGAGAACCTGAACAGACACTTCTCCCAAGAAAACATGTAAATTGCCAAGAGATATAGGAGAGGATGCCAACTTCACCAGCTATTATAGAAATGCTAATCAAAACCATAATGAGATATTATCTTACACCTATTAGAACTGTTAACAAGACAAGTAGTAAGGAGAGGTTGTAAAGAGAAAGAAACCCTTATATAATGTTACTGGGTATATAAATTGGTACAGCCCCTATGAAAAACAGTATGGAGTTTTCTGAAAAAATTAAGAATAGAATTATTATATGACCCACAAGTTTCTCTTCTGGGTTTCTACCAAAAAAAATCTGACAACATTTATTTACAAAAATATGTACCCCTATGTTCATTGCAGCAATATTCGTGGTGGCCAAAACCTGGAAACAACTAAATTATCCTTATATAGTTAATTGGATAAAGAATATATGATACATATATACAATGAATTATTACTCAGCTATAATAAAAGGTGAAATACTGCCACTTACTACAACATAAATGAATTTTTAGATTATTTTGCTAAGCAAAACAAGTCAGACAGAAAGTGTCAAGGACCATACAATTTCAATCATATGTGCAATATAAAACTGAAAGCAACAAACTAATAAGTCAAACAAACAAACAAAGAAAAACCCTTAAAGACAGACAACAGTTTAGTGGTTATCAGAGAGTAAAGAGGATAGGGAGCAGGTAAAAGAGGGTAAAAAGGGATCAAATATATGGTGACAAAAGGATATTTGACCTTGGGTGGTAAACACACAATGCAATATAAAATGATGTCATATAAAATGATATATTTGAAACCCATATAATTTTAATAACCGGTATCACCCTAATAAATTTAATTTAAAAATAAATAAAGATAATAAAATATATTAATCACCCAATCTGGAATCTGTAATTTTTATGTCCTCCTGCATTTAATATGCATTGAAATTAACATTGTCTGTTACATTGTAAAAAGATTATGTGCCTGGGCTAATGGGTGCAATGTTATTTCCATAAATAAATATTCTTTTTATTTCCAGAAAATGTACCTTGTCTTTGGGAAATTTTACTTTAACTATAAACTGTTAGAATGCAAATCTATTTTAATATTGGTTCCCTGTGTATCTCTCCTGCGGATATATTGAAAAAATAAAGTGAAATATTTCAATTTTATTATAGAAATTTGGTTGAGATTTTTCTAGGTGTGTTTTATCTTTTAATTATTTAAAATAATAAATTTTATCTATAATCTGTAGCCTGTATTTCCCAAGAACTACCATATGAGAGAAGTAAAATCACATCAAAGACCCCAAACTATTTCTCTGGGTGTGCCATTTTTATTTTCTATGATAAACACTTCTGCCAATTGCTATAGTTTCTGATTCACTCTTGAATTCCCTGGAAATCTCTAACATATTCTTTTAATTATATTCTCTGTCTCTCAGCATAGCTTAATGTTTACAGCATAGATTTTGAATTTTAATCTTGGCTCAGTACATACTATGTGTGACTTTGAACAAGAGATCCAAGGTCACAGAATTAAGTTAGTCAACATCTGTAAGCCCATGGAAAACTTTTGGCACATAAGAATGACCATAATAAACATTTTGTACTCCATTGTTAGAGACAATTTATGATGTTATGGATAACTAATGGAGTTGTTTGACCACAGGTGCCACCAAATTTACTGCCACCCACTGTGGCCTAACTATTCTCAGAGGTACCTTTGTGAGGAAAGATGCCAAGTCCAGATGTGTGAGCACTGATAGGCGCTATAAGGATTTGTTTGCTCTTCTCCCTGCCTCCACCCCTGCCAGAGCCACTGGCTCTGATGATGCTGATGCTGCAGAGCCCTCACTGTTGCACAGAGACCTTACGAAACAGCTCATCTCTCTTACTTGTTCTTCTACTGTATAGTGCCCTACCATGTTTGTGGAGCAAGCACGGTGGCCCAATTTTCTTCAATCAAATACTTATGTCCAGAATAGAGATTATAAACTAGTAGCTCATGAACAATATTCATTGCTTATTAATATATTTTAATGTCTTTAAGTTGGGTCTCTGTTATTAATTGACTATAGACCTATTATTAATTATTGTTTTATAACCTAATACATTTCTATGCTTGGCTTCTGAAGATATTTTGCCTGAGGTCTGGTCTTTGTAGGATAAATTAATTTTTTGCAGGCTCTTTGATACTATATCTATATAAACCCTGACTACCATATTACTTCTCAACATATTTAAGAACTTACATAGGGGTGTCCTGTGTTTGATATTACTGTAAATATAATATGATAAGAAAAACAATTGTATAGTGTTTTTAGTCTTGGTTTGATAGAAAATACCATAAAGGCCCTTAATAGATAATTTTTAATAAATGTGTAAATTAATTTTATAAGCATGCTTGCCATATGTTCTTGCTCAGAGATATATGTCAACATGTTTGAATTTCTTCATGCATTTTTATTTCATTTAATCAAATTTGTAAATGGAGCCTAATATTTAACTGAAGTTCTTTGAGGCACACTAAAAGATAAGCTGAGAATAAAAATAAAATTAAATAGACTTCTTAAAGTAACTTGTATTAAAAAATAAATACTTTATTACATAACAGGACTTAAAGTTTTCAAAAATCTACATCAACAAAAACAAAAGCCATTGTGGGTAGACTGAATACTTTCTACAATCAAAACTACTTTTCACTTTTCAGAAACCTGACTGAAAACAAACAGTTAATTGTGCTAAAAACAGAGAGCCAAGTCACTATGTCTAGTGTGGCAGCTGAACTAAATGTATTATAGAACCACTGCCCTGATAGTGACTGAAGCAGATAAAGGAAGAAGGGAGCTCACAATCAGGACACTCAAACAGTCCAGAAATACCACAGAAATTTCATTTTGGTCAGTCTGACAAGTCACTCTTATCCAACATAATTATCCTCTTCAGAAGTCCCTAAAAAGCTCTCTGATTTTTTTCTCTACTTTCCGTGTTAAAGACAGCTGATGTTTCAACACCCAGATTTTCCTTCTTCCCTTGTAAGTGAATCCTCTATTTTTAGTGTGCTATCTGACCATCCAGAATTCCACCTTCCTTTCAAATAGTCATCACCAATAGGTCCAAGTTCTGGCCAATGATGTTGCTATAATACCAAGTATCAGGCTACCAAATCAGAATCAGTAGTCTTATTCTATTAATTTCTATTAATATGTATGTATGTATGTGTATATATATATATATATATATATATATATATATATATATATATATATCACAATGTAGCAATACTTTCAAGTAGGCAAGTGATGGTGATACTTGGATAAAATTTGGAGGTATTTTTTCTACCAAAGCCACACTCTCTTTATGTCTTGGCTTTTCATATTAGGATAACGCTTCACCCAGAATTATCATAGAAGGTCTGTGAGTGATGTGTGTTATTCAATATAAAGCAATTTTAGTTATAAAATGTTTTCATTTATACTTCAATAATTATGTAGTTTAAGTGACATTTTCCATGGAGCCATTCTCCAAAAATTTTATAGATTTAGAAATTTAAAGAGATTTTACCATAAACAATCTTAAACCTGTCAAGTATATCCTACTAAAAGTATTTCAGAGTTAAGGACTCTCCAGCTAGTAAATATATTAGTGAGTTTTCCAAGGTATTTGCAAGGTTACAATAGAATTTGACTTGCTACTTACTCTTCTACTAATCAGATATATAACCAAAAATCTGTGTATAACTTCCAGGATTCATTCCTATAATGTCATACTGAACAATTTCTAGAAACTCACCCACATTTATTATTGACCAACATTGAGTCCAGACATTGATCAAATAATCTTGAGTTGTCACCTTTGATACAGAATTGTTGATACATCCATATTGATAAAGGCAGCTTGATTTTACTCTCAAGTAGTGCTTTCAGAATCCATTTTCACACATAGTCACAACATTTGCACTGACATAAACTGATAAAATATTGAATTCTTTTGGTGTATAAGGCTTTTCTTTTTGTATTAAAAGTTGCACACTATCTCCTGGAATATCCTAGGAAAGCTAGAATCTGATCTAGTTTTAAATCTAGAGATTATTAGAGAGAGAAGAAAGAAGTGGAGTATGAGGAGAATGGCAATGTCAATAGTGCAAATGATGTAATTACAAGTTTCTTTGTTACATCGACTATTACATTGAATTTATAAGAAGGTAGTCTCTGCAATCA
The DNA here is from genome assembly GCA_004026885.1 of Lyroderma lyra. Taxonomy (NCBI): domain Eukaryota; kingdom Metazoa; phylum Chordata; class Mammalia; order Chiroptera; family Megadermatidae; genus Lyroderma; species Lyroderma lyra. The sequence continues at coordinate 30,321 of PVJL010006328.1, read as the reverse complement.
AAAGAAGCTCAAGAAACTTAGGAGTTTGGGATATACAGATTTATTTGAGTCAACAAACATGTCTCAATGACAATATTGGAGGTCTCTCTATATACCAATTAGTATCTTAACTTTCATAAAAGAGGCCTGATAGAGATGTTGCATTGAACCATCCTACACTAGTGGTTTATAGCAGTGATACCTTGACCTGACAATGGTGTACTTTTATCAGATAGATAAGAATTGCCATCACTGTTTATTCTACCAGATTTTTATCCTCTAATAATGGTAGTTTTTTACTGTCACCAATTTAAACCATATCAGATAAATATCTCTGATGTCCATTTCCTGTAGAGTTTATTGTTTCCTTCATCCCCTTTGGGTGATAATTGTTAAACACAAAAAGAAATAAGTACAAATAACAGAGTTGTTTTCATTCATTTTAAGTAGAACTAGGTTAATTAATACACAGAGAGCTCAAAGCATGTTCTAGAGTACTGAATAGACACACTTAAACCTGAATTTTCAAGGAATTATTTCCTAGACCAAACCATAGACTTGGAAACCAAGTTACATGTCACCTTTGCTTCTCTTCGCTAATTGGAATTAACAGAAATTTGCTACCAAAGCTGGTATTTGCAGAACAATGATACTTCTGCAAAAATTCTCATTAATAAACATGCTGCTTCATGCCTCTTTTGCAAAAAGTTAACTCCTTCCAAAATTAAAATCCTCAATTGGGAACTTTTCCTGCTTCATGTGGCTAGAAGTTTCTCCATTTGATTTATAAAATCTAAATTATAAGCAGGACCTGGTGTTGATGAGGTCTAAAAAGTAATATTTCTGCCTTATTTTCTCTATAGACTGAAAACAAATTTGAGTCAGTGTTGAGCAAGACAAATTACTATATCTGACTGTCTATGATTGACTTCATAAAGGAAGCCAACTATCAAAATAGAATGTTAATGTGTATAGCTTTGCGACATAATGGATTAAAGTTAATATATTTACGTGAAGCGAAGAAGAAATATCTACACATATATGTGTGTATACTAATATCATGTGTATGTATGTACACGTGTAAAATTATATATATAGAAAATTGAGGTAGCTTACATAAGAAATAACTATACATAAAGAAAAAATAGTAGCCACACTGACACTACATACATTCCACTCAAACCACTGGATATAGAAAAAATAAATAAAGAAAAAGACTAAAATGATGAGGAGAAGTGAACAAATATGAAGAATCAGAAGTATAGAAAATTCACCATACTGTTTCCTTTAGCTATTTTTAAGGAAGAGATAAAAGCAAAATTTTAAAAATAAAGAAAATAAATACACTAAGAACTTTCTCCTATTTATGAATTGTTAGAGTATGGCATTTGAAAGTGGTAAACATTATCAAAAATTTATGAAAATCTACACATACCCTGTAATAATTTAGAATCTTATAATAAATACATTTTCTTAAAAGTCTTCATATTAAAAAGTAAATAATGTAGGCATTTTTTAAAAAAAGCAAAATAATTTATTTTTCTGTAATATTAAATGACAGAACATATGGAATCTATATCAATACTTTTGAGGAAAAAGTTATCCAGAAATTTTTAATAAGACCAATTATTATTTTTTAAATAATATTTTTATTTTTAATTATAGTTGACATACAATATTGTATCAGTTCCAGGTGTACAACATAGTGATTAGACATTTATATAACGTACAAGGTGATGAACCACTAAGTCTAGTAAATACCTCACACATACATAGTTATTATAATATTATTGACTGTATTTCTTATGCTGTACTTTACATCCTCATGACTATTTTGTAACTACCAATTTGTACTTCTTAATCACTTCCCCTCCCCTTTTTTTTACCTTTAATCTCCCTTCCATTTGGCAACCCTTAAAATATTCTCTCCATTTATGAATTTGTTTCTGTCTTGTCTGTGCATTTATTTAGTTCTTTAGATGTCACAAATAACTGAAATTATATGGCACTTCTCTTTCTCTATCTGACTTATTCCACTAAGCATAATATGCTCTGGGTCCATCCATATTCTTACAGATGGCAAGATTTTGATTTATTTAAGGAAGAGTATAATTTCATTGTTTATACGTACCTGTTCTTCTTCATCTATTTATTTGTTATGAAAATCCAGGTTGCTGGATTTTCTTCTTCATCTATTTATTTGTTATGAAAATCCATATGTTGTCTGTTGTAAATAATGCTGCAATGAATAATGGATGAACACATTCCATTAAAGTAATGTTTTAAATACTTTTAAAATAAATACCCAAAAGTGTGATTATTAGGTCATTTTTGTCTTTTGCTGTAGGCTTTGCTTTAAAGTCCATTTTGTCTGTTATAAGTATTACTATTGTCCCCCCAAAATATATGTTTTTTTCATTTCTTTACTTTCAGTCTGTGTTTGTTTGTCAATCTGAAGTGAGCATCTTGCACTTATCATACATAAGTGTCTTAGTTTTTTATCCATTCAGCCACCTATGTCTTTTGATGACAGCATTTAATTAATTTACATTTAAAGTAATTACTGATTATATAATTATTGTCATTTTATTATTTATATTTATATATGTTTTTTCTTTTTCTTCTTCTTCAGGTCACTTTAACATACCTTGTAATACTGGTTTAATGGTCATGAACTCCTTTAGATTTTTCTTGTCTGGGAAACTCTATCTCTCCTTTGATTCTAAATGATAATTTTGCTGGGTAGAGTAATCTTGGTTGTAAATCTTTACTTTTCAACATGAGAATCAGTATTATTTGGGAATTTGCTTAGAATGGAGAATCTCAAAGCCTCCTTTGAATAATAACTTTAGGTGTTCATATTAATGATACAATAAAATTAAGAGGCATTGATATATATATGTATGTATACACATATATATGTGTATCTATATACACACACACATTTACACATATATATATATGTATGTATACACATATATATGTGTATATATATGTGTATATATATACACATATATGTGTAAATGTGTGTGTGTATATAGATAGATAAATAGATAGATAGAGGGGATTGAAAGAGATTGAGATAAAATTAAATTGATAGATAAGGTGCTAAAAGAAATGGTAGCTTAAGACAAAGATGCACTGGAAAGTCCAATACAGCAGTGGCAAAGGATGCATTGAAATGGTAGAGCAGAGATTTCTGGTTAAGAGGGCAGATAAGGTAAATCCTGTAACTTATGACCACATCAGAATTACAACTAATAACAAAACAATCATTATTGAAAATCACCTGAAGTCTGGCTGAACAGAAATTCTACAATGAAAGACATATAGAAGAAGCCACCTCAAGAATGGGAGGAGAAGCAGAGATGCATAATGGGCTGGTCCCAAACTCACATTTGATTGTTAACAAATGGGAGAAATATCTTGGCTGCAGAAGTCCTCCTCAGAGAAATGAAGGGTCCCAGCCCCACACCGGGCTCCTCAGCTCAGTGCTCTAGTGCCAAAGAGGGAAGTCCCCATAACGACTGGCTTTTAAAACCAGCAGAGATTGTGGCTGAGTGAAATGAGGGCAGATGGAATTACAGGTGTTTTTCTTAAAGGTTCTGTGCTGTCTTTTCTTAAAGATTCTTCAAAGACCTGTGAGCTCCAGCTCTGGGCAGCAGCTCAAAAAGTGTCATGTATGTACAGGCAGGAACTGAACATTTTAGTTTCATAGTGAGAGCTGGAGGGGCAGCTTCCCCCCAGACAGAACCCAATCAATCTTGTGGAGCCCTCCCCACTCCCAGTGTGCAGATGTAGATGGAATCCTCACCTGAGTTTCCATCAACCTGGCTAACATTGCTTACCTGCCCCCACCCTGCTGATTCTCTTCACCCTACCCAAATTTTGGGTACACTAAAGCCATTTCCAATGTCTTTTCCATACAAACAACCTGTCTTGGTTTATGCTATGGACTTTCCTAAAATTTCTCAAATATTCATAAACCCCAAACAAGCAGCATCCGGCTTCAGCATTCCCTCTATATTGTGCTGAGGAGACCCAAAGCTGGCACTAGTGGCAGCTGACCTCAATTTGCTTGTTAGCCTCTAGACATACCTTTAAGCCCAGCCATCAGCGGATGACTTTATGGCTCATGACAGGTGACCCCTAGCAGGGCACAGGCTGTGGCTGAATTGCTCTGTAATGGGGCCCCTCCCAGCATTTCCCAGCACTGGAACCCCAGATGGCCAGCTTTGGACAGAGGCACCTCCAAAACCAACACACCAAAGTGAAGACTGAGCAGGCACGAGAGCTCTACTGAAGTAAATCCTGCTCTATAGAGCCAGCCCTTGCACAACAGCTTCTCCACCGTAGTATGGTGAGTCCTCACAACCAATCAGCCTGAGGTTCAATCTCTTTCAGGGAGAAATTTAACAAAAAGACAGAAAACAAAAATGGAGATGAGATACATTAAAAAAAATAAAGTAAAAAATAAGACAATAACTGAAATGAAGAATACATTGGAGGAAATCACAGTAGATTAGACAAAGCAGGGGGCTGAATCAACAATCTAGAAGATAAGATTGCAGAAAACATTGAATCAGAACAACAAAAAATACAAAAATTGGGGATAGTTTAGGCATTTCTGGGACAACATGAAGTAACCCAACATTCACATCATAGGGGTACCAGAAAGAGAAGAGAATGAGCAAGAAATTGAAAAACCTATTTGAATAAATAATGACAGAAAAGTTTCCTAGCAAGGGAAGTAGACATATAAACCCAGGAAGAGCAGAGATTTCCAAACAAGATGAACTCAAGTAGGCCTACACCAAGACACATAATAATTAAAATGTCAAAGTTTAAAGAGAAAAAGAGCATCTTAAAAGGAACAAGAGAAAAGCAGTTAGTTACCTACAAAGGAGCTACCATAAAATTGTCAGCTGATTTCTCAACAAAAACTTTTCAGACCAGAAGAGGTTGGCACAAAATATTCAAAGTGATGAAAAGCAAGGAACTACAACCAAGAATATTCTACACATCAAAACTATCACTTAGAATCAAAGTACAAATGAAGAAATTTCCAGATAAGAAGAAATTAAAAGAGTTCAGGACCACCTAACCTACATTACAAAAAAGGTTAGAGAGACTTCTATAAGACAAAAAATACACATATATAAATAATAAAGCTGCAATCACTACAAATGTATCAACAATTACTTTAAATGTAATGGATTAAATGCTCCAAACAATAGATAGAGTGGTTGAATTGATAAGGGGAAAAAAATCTTACATATCCTGCTGCAAGCAACTCACTTCAGAGCAGTAGACACCATAGACTGAAAGTAAATGAAAAGAAAAGAAGATTTAAAACTTGGGATAGCAATACTCAGAATGATCAAAATAGAGTTAAAAACAAAGGTTATAACAAGAGAAAAAGAAGGATCTAGTGATCTCATTTCTGGGTATTTTTCTGAAGAAACCCCAAATTTTACTTTAGGGGGACAAGTGCATCCACATGTTTACTGAAGCATTGTTTACAATGGCCAAGATGTGGAGGCAGCCTGGATGTCTGTCAACGGAATGTTGCTCAGCCATGGAAGGGAATTCATTCTTACCTCTGCAGTGGCATGGACGAACCTGGAAGGTACATGTTCATATGCTAAATGAAGTAGGTCAGACGAAGACAAATGCTATATTATTTCACTTACATGTGATATCTAAAGAACAAAATAAATGCACAAACAAAACAGAAACAAACTCACAGATACAGAAAATGTTTTGAGGGTTGCCAGATTAGGGAGCGGGGGTGGTGGTGGAGTGATAAGTTAAAAAAAGGGGTAGTGATCAAAAGGTACAAATTGCTAGTTACAAATTAGGCCTGGGGAGATAAAGTGAAGCATAAGGAATACAGTCAATGATATTGTAGTAACAATGCATAGTGCCAGGTGGGTACTAATCAGGGGCATCATTTCTTAATTATGTAAATGTCTAACCCCTATACTACATACTTGAAATTAACATAAAATTATATTAAATGTCAACTGTAATTAAATTATAAGAGGAAGGAAGTGAAGGGAAGTAAGAGGTTTAATTTCTAGGTATAAAACTAGTCATGAGGATATAACATACAACAGAGGTAATGTAGTCAATAATATTGTAATAGCTTGGTACAGTGTCAGATATTTGCTGGATTTATTATAGTGATAATTTCATTAGGTATATAAATGTTAAATAACTATGATGTATCCCTGAAATTAATATAATATTGTATGTTAGCTATATTTTAATAAAAATTTAAAAAAATACATTGAAGAAAGAAATAAGAGAGCTGATGTGCTTTTTAAATTGTTCTTCATTATGCTGTTTTTTTCCTTGAAAATACCCAATGATCCTAATATGTTTACGATATGCTTCTTTAAACTCAAGCAAAATAAAATTACACATTCAGGAACTTGACCTAGATGGTATCTTTATTAAGCAAGTTGAATGTTTTGAAGTATTTTTGAGCAAATATTGATGTACTTTTTTTTTTGTGATGCATTCACAGAAAAGAGTGAGTGACAAAATCATCAATGTGTTAAACCTATCCTTTCATGAAACTTGGAGGAATATCCTCAGTGAACATCTAAAGTAGAATCTTTAACTCCCTAATATGTGTTATTGTAGAACTTAATTCCTGCCCTGAGGATTATGTGTCTGTCTCATAAAACAAGGTCTCTCTTTCTGTAGCTTTAGTTCATGACACAGTGCCTATACAGAGCAGGTGTTCTATACCTGCTTAATTAGGAAATAATTGGCTAAATGACAGAATTAATGATAGACTAAATAGTTTAAGTGAAAAATATTCCATTTGTCATCATAGCCTAACAAGGAGAGAAAGGGAGATTTGTGTCCTCAGCAGTTGTATAGAGAGGGTCATTAAGCTACAGGGGTCCATTCTTTGATTTTTCAAGTGGCAGCTGTTTCATTCACTCAGCAGGTAATGCCAGCTAGTCTGTCAGTGATAGCCCCAGGAAACCCCACTTAAGGGGGACTTCATATTCACAGAGATAACAGGCTACTAAGTTTATTCTATTTCTTATACATGTTCCATGCAACTTATGAACACACAAAAATAATATGAAGAATTATATTCAAGCCAGTTCTATCTGCCACAGACAGAGATGTTACGTAGTGCAGACACTTTACAGTTACAAGAGTTTGAAAACAGGTAAAAGGGATGTAAGGTAATGTAAGTAAAATCATAAAATACATTTTATGTATCATTAATACTGGTAACTGATTTTATTGCTTTGGAAAATTATGATGGCAGTCTGCTATGAAAAACTAAACCTAATTTAAATTTCAGAACAGATTTTGGCAAATCACTAGAAGCAATATTTTTAATCAATGAAGTGAAGCTAATTTGGATTTAAGATGCACAGAGACAAAAGGAGGGAAAAAAGTTTCTTAAGGTAAGCATTTTGTATTTCACAGCTGTGTTTGAAATGTTGTTGCAAGGAGCAAAATTATATAAGGATGTTTTATTTCTAGACAGAAACCCCACAAAAGGTTAAATTCTTGCCTTAATGGCATATTTTAATTGATAGTTTGATATAGTCATTATGGTTCCAGGAAGTACTTTATTACCACTACATACAATAATTTTTTCAAGAACCAGATGATGCTTAGGAGTCCGGTTAGAATACCTAAAAATATTGTTTTAAGAATTAGAATCTTAAATTCCTATCACTTTTCTCTGACTGTTCTCATTCTCAAAATGTTAAGTCAGCAAAGACAGGACTACGTTGTTTTCTAAAGTTTAATTTTCAGTTAGTTCAGATTGTTTGATGGCATCACCTTTATCAAGAGGTTTGGCTGCATCAAACACCAATGTTATAAATATAGGTCTCTCATGAAGATAGAAAAAGAAAATCTCCACTTTCTTATTTGTTCACTATAAAATGTTGGAAAACCTACGAAAAAGCAATGTCTCTATCAGTCAGTTGACTGACTATGTAAATTGTAGTCAGCACTAACAGAATCCTGGCTCCATTTTCTTGCTTTATTTCTTCCTAGAGCAATCATCTATGATACAAACAAATAAAGCTATCCACTACACTTAACCTAAAACCTAAGTGAGGTCAGTGACTGTCATAGTCTAATGAGAGCCAGTACTATATAAACTGGTGCCTCTTCTGGACACCGTTGAGGAATGCCAACATTTTTTTAAATGATGCATGTGTGTTGATAGGAGAAAAAGTGAATTAACCCTGCTTATTCAAGGGAGATTAGATGCTTTAAAGTCAATGGGCCAAATTCTGCTTTCTATTTATGTGTCTATTACACTTAATAAAATCAAGATGCATATAAATGAAAGCAGAAGGCTCCCCAACTCACTAGTCCTGGCATGTTTTAGCTTTGCCTTAAAACAGTATGATTTGTATGACACACACACACACAAAAGTCAAGTACAGAATACCTATTTTTACCACCTGATTGGTAAAAATGATTTGACAATCATTTCATACTGATGTGTGAAAGTAAGTGAGAAGATTTAGCTACACTAAAACAAATTTCACATGATTTGGTGAGAAAAGTTACTAACAAAACAACATGAGAACCAATTTTCTTTTCTTTTCTTTATTTATTTATTTATTTATTGTTTGCTTTTTGGTATGTGGGCAGCTCCCTGACTGGGAATCGAACCCAGATCACAGCACTGACAGTGCCAGCGCCGAAGCCTTAAGCCACTACACCATCAGGGAACTCCCGAGAACCAATTTTCGAGGTGGTCTCAGACAAAGAACAGTCCACCTGAGTCTCATGGGGAAAAGTTAATCATCCCCTAAAGAAATGAAAATTCTGATCCTCTTAGCAGAACACTCTGTTGAACAGGTAACCAAAACAAAAACTTTTGAATGGAACATGAGAGTTGTATCTTTCACAAAGAAAGTTCAAAATGTCTATCCTGTGTCAGGTAGAGCAATGGATTTCTTTCCAGAAAATCCAGTATGCCGTCATCATGGGGGAGGTAAGGTTATCAAGTAATTGCATTGGGATACTGATTTTTTCATCTTCTCCTGAACAGACCATTTAACCAAACAGGAAAAACAAAGTTTCAGGTATCAACTGCAACTAGAGAGGATGATAGTCTGACAAATACCCATATTTAGGTGACATTATTTGAAATACATAATCTCATTCTCAAAAGAGCAGAGGAAATGGAAAAACATGCATTTGAGTTTCTTCAGAATTTGGTGGAACAATAGGGTTCACAAAAAAATAAAAGATTTCTTTTTTAAAAGTTACAGACTGATGTAACAAAACAATTAGAAACTAATGTATGAATGCACGTGAACATGAGGTCAGACATTAATTATGCAAACTCACCCTAGGAAAAGCACTACATACCTCATTGCTGAATATCATTACAGTCACCTTCAAAGTACTCCCCTTGGGAAGCTGTGCACCGATGCCAGTGCCTAGTCCACCCTTCAAAGTAGTTCTGGAACTCTTCTGAAATGGCCACCAGAGCTGTCACTGTCTCCAAAATCTGACAATTAGGTTTACAAACTTTCCACAGTGCACTTATGTTGGCAGCACTATACAAACAAGTCAGTTATGACCTTACCGGTCAGGGAGCTACCCACATACCAAAAAGCAAAAAAAAAAAAAACAAAAAAAAAAAAAGAAAGAAAATTGGTTCTCATGTTGTTTTGTTAGTAACTTTTCTCACCAAATCATGTGAAATTTGTTTTAGTGTAGCTAAATCTTCTCACCTACTTTCACACATCAGTATGAAATGATTGTCAATCACAGGTGGTAAAAATAGGTATTCTGTACTTGACTTTTGTGTGTGTGTGTCATACAAAACATAACGTTTTAAGACAAAGCTAAAACATGCCAGGACTAGTGAGTTGGGGAGCCTTCTGCTTTCATTTATATGCATCTTGATTTTATTAAGTGTAATAGACACATAAATAGAAAGCAGAATTTGGCCCATTGACTTTAAAGCATCTAATCTCCCTTGAATAAGCAGGGTTAATTCACTTTTTCTCCTATCAACACACATGCATCATTTTAAAAAATGCTTGCATTCTTCAACAGTATCCACAAAAGGCACCAGTTTATATACTATTGGCTTTCATTAGACTGTGATAGTCACTGACCTCATATGCATTAAAAGAAAATAATCAGAAGGAAATAGAGAAGAATACATAATTTTATTTTTTTGTCTCAGGAAAAAATATTCAGAAGGATTCTCTTTATTATCCTTATGCATTCTATATTTTATAACAAATAATATGCATACATTTTAGATTGGCCTGTAATTATTTAAAGAACAACTGTCTTTTAAATATTTTGGCAATGAATTAATATTATATAGAATCACTTCCTTTACAGGCTAAATTAAATGTCTGCATGTAACATGAAGTAAAATTTCTTATTATAATCACATAGATTATTTTTACATGGGTCAAATTGAATTGAATATTTAGGTCATTTCAATATGCACTTACTGAATGCCATTTTTAACCTAAATAATGGAATGTCAGGAGTTTCTTGAACTCTTAATTATTTACAAATTATGTTCATATAAAGCATGGACTCTTATCTCACAACACTATAAACTTTTACTTTTAGCAAATGTGTAGTTTACGAAACAAAGGATTAGGTCACACAGAAAGAGAATGGCAGAGATTAAAATCATAGTTTTTCCTGCAATTTTCAGTTTTTTTTCTACTCTTATAATTGCCTCCTAACAATTAAAATAAAAGATTTAGGCTTTTGACTCTTTCCTAAATGTATTATTCATGAAAGTTTAAGATAGAATGACTAAACTAAATCTTTATAGCACAATAATATCGAGTCATAAATTAATTCCAAGAAAACAAGTATGCTTTCTTCTCTATATGGAGCTACCAGAGAGGGTTGATTGTGTAGGAACAGAAGAAAGGCCAGTGTGAATGACAGAGGGAAAGAGAGGCAAAGTGGAGTGAGGTGAGCCTAGAAAAAAATGACAGGCACACAGAGTACAGACCATGAAGAGAATGTCAAGAACTTAATCTTTATCATGAGAGACTAAAAATCTATTTAAATATTTCAAGAAGAAATAAAGCACAATCAGACCTTAATTTTTAAAATTATGGCTGTAAAATGGAGAATTGTGGGAAATGATCAGCGTGAAATGAATTAGTTTGGAAGCTTTTTTTGAATATAGTCCGTATATAACTTCACTTAATATGTGACGACTTATGATGATGGTGGTTGCAATTATGAATAGAACCAGAAACAGACCGGCTATGAATTATCAGCAGAGTAATTTTCATCTACAAAAATTTATGAATTAACCAAAAGTTGTCTCGCAAGTTAGTGAGGAAGATATCCATTGGTCTCTTCTTTCAATAATCTTCAAAGCTGCACCATAGTAGTTATGGCTATCCACTATTTGCTATAAATTATAAACCAAAAATTATACAGAGGTTGCCAAAAAATGTGTACACATTTAAGAAAGGAAAAAACTGTATTAAAATTGTAATACTCAATATACACTGATAACAAAAGATGAGTACAAGTGACATTTGACTTCTGTAATTTCAAGAGGTGCTCAAAGTGGTTACCATCAGCATCCAGATACTTCTGATTACAGCAAACTACTGCTTGAGCAACATTGACAAGAGTATCCACTTGTATTGCTGTGCTGTGCATGCTGTTTCAATTTCTTCCCAAAGTACCACCAGTGAAGCCAGTTTTCTATGGTACACCACATTTTTAAGGTCCCCCAAAGGTAGAAGTCAAGGAGTGTTAAGTCATGAGAATGTGGGGGAAATCTTCGTCTGTCCATTGTCCTGGGAAATGGTCTTGTGCTCCTCGAATGACAATGTGCTTCTGCAATTTTCTTTGACTGTCCTGCCTGTCACATGGCTATGCTAGCATTCATTTGATTAACACCATCTTTTGAGTAAATGCCATAATACACATCGCTACTGGAAGTCAATTCAACTTGGAAAAGTAATACGTAGATAACATCGCTTAAAATGTGTATACATTTTTTGGCACCCCTGTGTGCACGTACACATGTGTGGGTATGAGATGCAGCCATAAATTTCTCTATTTTTCATATTACATTGCTGGATATTTTCTGGAGGGCATATATATACACATAAACACACATACACACACATGCACACATTCTTTGTTTCATTTTATATATATATATATATATATATATATATTCTATCAATTTCAGCAATTTGTATATTACTTAATAAAACTATATGGTGTAATTATAGGGTATGAGAGATCTCTAATGAAAAAAATAGATCACAACATTAATTTCTGAGTTATTGAATAGTGTTTAAACTTTTAAATAAATATCATTAAGAACTATTTCATATTTGACCTCAGTCGGTTATGTACACAGTTGATCCAATTGTTTTGCCAAAGAACCTATCTAATTTTCTTCTGAGCAATAACACTTTCCAACAGTAAATATTTACTTACTGTTCAATATATAGTCACAGATAGATTTTTTATCAAAACATTTAAAACTCTTGTACTGATTAAACACAGGTCAAAAGCCAAGCTCCATTTTGCTAGTGAGGCTTACTCAAATTATTGCACACCCATCGGTAAACATGCTGATTTTGCTTTCTAAGAATTTGGTAAATTGCAGCACTTGAGAGTGCTTAATTTTAAGTACTTAATAGTTAGATGCCTGCATAATTGACTGAGCAAGCCATCTGCCGCCCCTTTAAGTTCCCACCACATTCACTCTTAGGCAATACCTTTCATGGACAGCTTTTAGCCAATGAATGAGCACTCTGTGGGTACAAACATAGACTATTTCTTTGAGATGTAGGACTTTTCTGAGAGCACTGGCTCTAGGAATCCCAAATGGCCCTGTCAAACCTTCCTTGAATGTGTACTGCAATCTGAAACTCTTCTGATTCATACCTCCTACTTTCCCCTGGTTCTTTTCCAGCATTATTGTGGCTAAAGGTTCTTCCCTCCCTTTAGATTTCCCTCATTTTACATCTTAATTTGCATTTCCTACAATATTTCACTTGTGTATCTAATTCTGTTTTAGCATATACTTTACAGAGAACCCTACAAATAGAAGCCAGTAGTGGTCTGAGAAAACAAACATGTTAACAAAAAGTTAACAAGGTCCCAGCTGGTACTTTTACCATTACTAAAATGTTTGCTGTTGGTGACCTGCAAAGATGTTCCAGCATAGTGAAATATCTCAGCAGATAGAATGATTCCAGATTTTAAAGTTAGAGGAATATATATGTTTTGATTCCAATTTCCAAGATGTTTTGGTGGGAGGTTTTTCCCATCACCAAGCAATACTCAGACATGAGCTAGGAGTCCTACAATTCAACTCAACTCTGATGCTATCTACCTAGAGATAGTCAGATTCCAGAGATTAAGGGCTTCATCCCACAAGAATGCCCCCTTTCAGATGCTTCTTGCAAGTCCGAGTATTTGTCTGTGTTTCTGAACAATCAGCTATAAATCAGAGGTTCTTGTGATCCTTTTCTTGGCTTCAATTAACTTGCTACAGTGGCTCATAGATCTCAGAGAAACATTTTACTTACTAGATAACAGCCAGGTGTAAGAAATACATACAGATGGGTATAGAAAAGGGGTCCAGAACTTTTAAGACCTCTTTGAGTGTGCCACTCTCCCCAAGTCTCCACATATTCACCAAACCAGAGCTTTCTGAATGGGTTTATATAGGCTTCATTACAAAGGAATGATTGATTAGATCATTGGCCATTAGTAACAGAAGTCAACCACCAGTTCTTCTTCCCTTCCTAGAAGTCAGAAAGTGAGGCTGAATGTTCCAACCCTCTAATCATGTGATTCTTTCTTATGGCAAAAAACTCCCATCTTAGGTTGGGCCCAAAAGGCACCTCAGGAGTGTGGAAGTCTCTCAGAAAATTGGGAATGGAGTTACCATATGACCCAGAAATCCCCCTTCTGCGTACCTACCCCCCAATTTTGAAAACCTTAGTTTGCAAAGACTTATGTAGCCCAGTGTTCATTGTAGTGCTGTTCATGGTGGCTAAGCCATGGAAACAACCAAAGTGCCCTTCAATAGATGACTGAAGCTGTGGTACATACACAATGGAATATTACACAGCTGTAAGAAAAGATGAAATACTACCATTTGCAACAAAATGGATGGACCTGGAGATCATCATGCTAAGTGAAATAAGCCAGACAGAAAATACCAGGAACCACATATGACTTCACTCATATGTGGAATATAAAACTGAAAGCAGCAAAGAAACAAAAAATCATGGACACAGTCAATAGTTCAGTGGTTTCCTGAGGGTAATGGGGGAGGAGTGTAGAAGAGGAGGGAGAGGGAGTCAAAAATGTAGTGATGGAAAAAGAACTGACTCTGAGTGGTCAATATATAATACAATACATAGATGATGTACTATAGAATTGTACACCTGGAACCTATGCAAGCTTTGCTAACCAATGTCACTCTTAAATTTAATAATTACACAAACCAAACAAAACAAAAGGCACCTCATTAGCATAACAAGATACATTTATTACTTTCATTACTTAAGAAATTCCAATAGTTTTAAACACAGTATGCTAGAAACAAGACAAAAACCAAATATATCTTTTATTATAGATCACATTCTCTCAAAGAAAGCAATGCCTACAGAGAGAATAGAATTTGCTCTTACAGCTCAGTTGTTGACACATTGCAGATGAATAATTAGAAAGAGATGGTCATTAACAAGAAGTTAAAGTCTACATATGAAAGTTGGGAGGGTGTGGAGGATCTCTTTAGTAACGTACAAAGAAACATTTATATCCTAGAATAAATGAGTAGACACAGCTGAGGAGCAGACTGAGGCCCAGATGGAATCAAAGAACTCAATGACTTTTAAAATCCGACCAAAGTAGATCAGTATGTTAAAGTCAGAGCTTTGTTAAAATCTGAGACCCAATAATATGAAATGAGACTATCCAGATGAATATCCCAGAAAATGTCTCTACAAAGACCTTTAAATCCTCACAGCTTACAGAAGTAGTTGACCCATCCCTAGTAAGAGCCAGCATTACCCCAATGCTGAAGGATGCTACAAAAGTCTCTCCTCACAAGACAACAGGTACTCCACTCAGGAATTTGTTTCCATCTCCTCTGTTACCTTCCAAGGTGATATGGGTTAAAGTCTAGAAAAACTCATCTGTAGGCTTGCAGGGCTTTATAATGCAAGGAAAAAATTATATACTAAAAGTGCTGTAATAATTAGATAAGAATATCTCACAAAAACCAAGAAAGTATCCCTGAGACTAATTAAGAGTACACTTAATTATGTCGACTAGATTGTAAGTTGATAAATAAGAAGTCATTAATTTGAAGGCATTCTCTTGGGATACCAAATTTCAGACAAGAACAGCAAACTCACTGCGGGAATGGCTCTTAAAAGGGCGGAGAAATGACAGTCAACACTGAATGAAGTGTAATCCCTTGAGTTGTCATGGCAGGAGGTAGAGTAATAAGTAAAGAACTGGGAGTAATAGGAATGCTGAGGTGGATATATATTATGAGGTCAAAAGAGTCACAGGAGACTGTGTTCCAAAGAAGACCCTAGAGGACACTGTTTATTAATCAAGACAATGAGATTAATAATCAATATATTAGAGTACCAGCATTACTAAGAATTTCAATAGAAACTGTGTAGACTAAAACTGAAGTTAAGAGAGCAACCAGAGAACTCTGATAATATTGAGGAAATATCCCTATAGTAATAGAAGCCAAGTGGCAGACTTGACAGTGCTAAATTGTCAAAAGCCAAAAGCCTGTGTTTTACTTAACTAAAAGCATGGTAGAGAGGCATTTAAGGCTTAACAAATAGTGAGTTGTGGAAATGATAAATAAAGCAGGAGGGGCCCAATAAATTGGCAGCCAGCAAGGGTGGTGCTTAACATCTACAACCAGAAAAAATGCAAGAATAGAAGAATTGGAGAATGAAGGCTGTTATCTAAATGAAGTCATGATTCCTTGTTCAGTACCTAGACCAGACCCAAATTTTGTGTCAAGGACTCTGATTAAAGAAGTATCTGGGTCCCTAGAATGAAAGACCTGGCAATACAATTGAAAGTATTCAAATACACTATAATAATTCCTCTAGTGTCCCCCAAAGGGACTTATGGCCATTTAACTTGGTGAATTCACAGTGGAAATAAAAAGAATGCATGAACATTACAAACACTAAGGGCCAAAGGGTATGATTTCAGTGTTACCTGAAGATCCCAAGGATCAAATCAACCTCTTGTTTGAAAAGCATGCTGGCTGAATTTCTGCTCATGGAAAAAAAAAAAAGAAAAGAAAGGAAGAAAGAAAATGAAAAAATAAAAAAAAAGCAATAATTTTTGAGATCCTAAGACTTGTTAGGCACCAATGACCTCATTTAATAAAACTTCTTAAATAAATTTGTTTTCTACATTACCAACATTATTAGATGCACACTTGGCAGGCACCATGGTGTGTTATAAAAAGCATGGCCTTTTGACTCATTGCATCCATAGACCCGCCCAATGTTTATTTATTCAGTCTTTAGTGTACTGATATACTTGGCAGTTGAAATTGGTTCTTGGTTTATTGGGTAAAAACTATCACATCAAGAAATCCCAACTAGAAATCTCTGAAACCGTGCCCCCTCACACATTGGCCAAGTTGGTAGATCCAAAACAATGAAGTATTCTGGAAAGAGAAAGGGAACATGGTGGGGTGTAGTGTCATAATTAAAGATGTCAACAATACACAGACACTGATGTTTATCATATCTATACTTATTTTGCCATTTGGACTCTAGAGAAGGTAGAAGAATCTGGAGTAAATGTGGACTACTGCAATTAATAGTATCCCAGTATGAACAGCTGAAGGAAAAGGGAAATGAGCAAAATTGATTAACAGGTGGTTTTGCTTGCTATGTGAGTACAAAGTGAAAAGTGGTAGTGCCTTGAAAGACAGTGTAGAATGACAATCTTCTCAACAGGTGAAGCTGTTTATTTACTTTATGTAGAAAGAAAAGACCCAAAAGGAGGATATGATAGAGAAATGCATAGGTATAGAAATACAGAGATAGAGATAAAGATAGAGATAGAGACAAGGATAGAGAAAGAAATAAAGATAGAGATGGCTAGAGGTACAGATAGAGAGATATAGATTCTTAGGCAATGTTCAATGGCTTTGCCTCAAAGAAAAAGGCCTACATTATTGACAACAAAAAAGTCTGTAATTCACACATACAGATGGACATTAGGATTGGGCACAAAGTAAAGATTTTTGTATCATACATTAATGGCCACCAGATACCACTCAGAACATAAGAGCCTTTGAACGACAAAATGAGCAAAATTGCTTGGTCAATAAATACTAGTGAGCTATCACTGTTATCTACTCTGGACCAATGCAATGGGCACATGAACAAAGCAGTCATGGTAATAGAAAATGAGGTTATTATAAGCCACATTATGTACTAGAAAGACAGATAGTTACACACAGAGGGATGGATAACTATTCAGATAATTGAATGTTCTTTCTACCCACAGATTCTTAAGTAGCAGTATTATTTTTTTAATTCTTTTTTATTTGTTAGACTTATTGGGGTGACATCTGTTAGCAAGGATTACATTGTGGTCTTGGAATGTCTGCTGCATAGGGATGCAATGCACAGAATAAAGTATATGGTCAGATAATCTACTTCACACTGAAGGAGGTGTGTGAGTGCATTCATGAGACAAACTGGTAGAATAAAATACTCTACCATACAGAGAAGTGGCATGGAACAACTGAAATACCAACTCAGAGGAAACCTTATGAAATAATGGGATGCAGTATAATACTTTAAATTAGAGACTTGCATATAGTGATGTATCCACAAAGGACAAATAAGTACATGGTTTCACCAACTCATGAGTGGAAGTGGCTCTATTCACCTTCACTCATAATGAATCAATAAGGAGTTTGTGCTTCTTGCCCCTAAAATTCACATGGTTGAAAGTCTCTATTCCTAGAAGGATGTATTCTTGCCAAGGGACACAACAAGTGCTCCAGTGGACTGCAGTCTATGTCTGTTGTCAAAGCATTTAAGAGTTCTTGTGTCCAGAAACCAGCAGGTAAAAGAGTTACCATTATGAGAAGCTAATAAACCTTGATTACAAAAAGGATTGTTACTGCTTTTACACAATTGAGGCAGGAATTAATAAGTATGGAACTCCTGAGATTCCCATGACTGCTTCCTGGTATACCCTTCCCATTGGAACTGTGAAAGGATGTGTGTAGCAAGCCCAGTCTGAATAGACATAGTTTCCAAGGGCTCAGACACTTCAGTAATGAAGGTCTGGGTCGCAGGACAATGTAAGCCACCGAAACCTGCCAAGTAGATAGTTGAGGATTAGTGTGAGAGGGATTTACAGTGAACCACAGGGGCGTACTAATTGGGGCCCCACAGTTAACTTTAGAAAGAGGGGCAGAGCTTGTCATACAAGCCTTCCCATTACTGGTTATCTCTTGGAAAGAGCAACTCATGGGAACCACACAGAAGTGACTCTCCCAACTTGTGAAGTGATTGATGATCTACATGGGACAAGAAGTAGATATTGGCAACTATGAAAATATGCAATTCAAATCTGTTGTGAGTAGCACGCCTGATTGATGTTCAAGCTACTGGCTCTCTGGATTCACCACCATATTCATGTTATGACCACATTTTTAATAGGTTTTGCCTGCATACTAGGTACTCTACAGCTTGCACATAAGGTGCTAATGCAAACCCATCCCCCTATGGCATGGATTGCTTACTGCAGAACTTTGGCTCTGGGACTACCATCACCATAGATAAACCTTTCTTGAAATTGCACTGCAGATTATTACTACTCAATTTTTTTCTTTTCTTTTCTCCTACATATGTGTTAGACATAAATCACAATCTGCGTTCTTTGTCTTTTTTATCTCACTCCTTTCTATTCTTCACCAATGTTTGTCCCATTAATCCCTTGCAAGTCACATCTCATTTTTGCATCTGTTTTTCTTTTTTGTTTGTTTGTTTTTTGGAGAACTTTAACAGTCTGAAATAAACTGGATACCTAAGACATTTTCTGCCATGTTAACAATAGGGATATAAGGTAAATGTTATCATCACCATCATGTCAGTGAGAAAATTGTGGCTCCAGAAGTCAGTACATTTGTCGAGGATACAAGAACCAGAAAACTGTGGAGTAAAATCCATGTGAATCTAAGGCCAGTTCACTTTGAACTACACCTAGGAGTAATTCTTGACTTTCAGCACCCAATTCAGTGATTACCAAGTCCTTTGGAATCAAATCACTCTTTCCTCCCAACCATTTTCAGCTTGGCCCCAGCTCCAAAATCCCTTTTGCTTTTTATACTCCATCCAAAGTGGCCTCTTCCATGATTAATATTAATACATAATATTTTCTTTTGCAATAGGGTCAGAAAATAATTTTTCCCACCTTTTTTCTCTAGTTGGTTTCTCTTTATATATTAGATCTCATTAAATATTTCTTCTTCAAGTATGTCTCCTCTGGCCTCTATTCAGATACATTCAATATTGTATTGTCATTATCTGATTAATTCAAACACTTTCCCCCACTCATGTAGTCCATATGAGACAGAAATATATATTGAGATGTCAGACCACAGAAACAGAAAAATGAGTATGCAGTGCAGAATTCTGAGCCTCACAGCAAAAGCAATGTAATTATATATTGCTTTTGTTCCTAACTTCTCACAAAATTAATTGTCCCTTGGAGTTCCCGGATGGTTTAGTGGCTTAAGGCTTCATTGCTGGTGCTATCAGTGCTGTGGCCTAGGTTCGATTCCCGGCCAGGGAACTATCCACAAACAAAACAAAACAAAAGTAAATAAACAAATAAATAAAAAGAACATGACAATAAGGCTATTCTTCTAAAAAAAAATTAATTGTCCCACGTTGTAGCATAATAATAGCTTAAAATCTTATATTTTATTTACCATATGATAGAAACTTTGAAAATTTAGAAATCTATTTTGTATATCTACTATCATTATTAACCTAATTTTATAAATAAATAAATGAAAAAAAAAAAGACATTTTAAATAACTTTCCCCAAATCACACAGCTAATAGAAGAGCCAGTACTAATTAAATAACTTGGGCAAAAACCATACAATGAACTAATTTTATAAAGTTATTCAAAATATCTAGGTTTCCAATCATATTACAGTATTTTAAAAAGTTGTTTTCAATGATATTTTGAGAAAAACTTGTCTATAAGGCCCACCAAGAGATAAGTTTTGAACTGTTCTATAATAATCATCTAACCTCTTGTTAATAGAGATTCTCTATTAAAAGGGTGTACACACTTTCATGTGATATTGACATAAATTCTCTGAGATAAGCGGAGTACAAAACACCAATTTTTGCCAAATTACGAAAAAACAAACTTAGGCTCAGGGAGGTTAAATCTTTTTATGGTCATGTCTCTAGCAAGTAGAGAATGGCATCAGAACCTTCCTCATTATTAGCATCTGCTCTGGCTATTCGGTTGGATTTGCCTTTTGCTCTCTAGTCTCCATTGGTTTTTCTTATCTGAGCAAAATTACATTTAGTTTCCCTGGAGAATTAAGGTTTCTGAATTCTGCTCTCAGAAGGCTTCTGGTTGGAGAAGAACAGAACTTTAAGAGTATAAGAAGTTTACTTTTATCTTGCTTTCCATCAAACTGTAGTTTGGGAGTAAGAGGTAGACAGAATTGTTAGCCTGAAATTCAAAGATGAATATAATTTATTTCTTTTGCCTCAGAGATGTAGCTCATTAAAACAAGTCAAGTTTTTTATCACACAGTGCATGTGGGGATTGTTTCCTTGTTAGTCTTATATATCTACAATGGTAACCACAGTCTGACGTCTAAATAGTGAAGTGCTCTAATGTAGCTAGCTGTCTTATTCAACTCATCAATTTTCTGTAAAATAGACAGATACATCTTTAAAATCAGTATCAGTTTTACATTGAAATAATGATTTTACAAATCATATACTCTGTTAATTCTATTCTAAATGATAAATTTGATTATTTGTTAGCTATAACAAGCCTTTTATGGTCACCAAATATTATTTTATAAGTAACCAATTGAATAAAGTATATATTGTTGATATTAATTTTAAAATATGTAATAAAAAGTAATAATTACTACTTTTTTCTTTCGTGTGTTTAAAGGTCTATTCATCATTTGAGGTGCCCTTTAAAAATAATATAATATTTTAATTCAAAATCAGGTACAAGATATTGGAAGGAACCCTAGCAAATAAAGATCCTGAAGCTTAAGTTATATTAGCTTCTTGGTAAATCAAACTTTGCTGACATATATTGAATATTTTTCCAAAAGACTTTATACAAAATACCTTTTGTGCACTATTTCATCTTTTTCCTTATGATGGCTATGTGAGAAAGATACTTTTATTAACCACAATTGATGCTTAAGGACCCTGAGGCATAGAAAGATTGATATTCTTAGTAACTGTTGGAGCTAGAATTTAACCTAGCATTTTTTTTCCAAATTTCTAAAAATATTTTTTTAATTTTAAATCATGATAAATAAAATCAGAATAGATTTTCACCATTTTGCCCAGCACCTTTATTTTATACAAAGAACTTTGAAGATCAGAGAAGTTAAGTGACATGCCCAAGGTTATACAGCTAGGCTATCCGTCATGAAGCAAAAACTGAAAGTTTAACTGACGTTTGACTTTCTTCTCAGTTACTTTTCCTCTCAACATTTCTACTAGGGAGCATATTTAAAAGACAATGGCAAATTATTATGACACTCAGCTGTTTTAACTATTTCTTTTAAAATCATTTGCTTTCTAACAATTCCAAGCTTAGCTACTTTATTTTTTACTTAGATTTTATACATATCTTTTTATATTTTCTGTCAGACATCTAGGACATACAAAGTCATATTGTCAGGTTCTATTTTTCTGTCCATTGCCATTTTATTTCTACAAAGCTTTCCATTGTACTTATTTTTTTAAAATTTGGAGTTAGTTACTTGCTACACTGTCTGTTTAAATATTTTCCCTCTTGTCCCACTGTTTATTCAGTGTCATATCATTCTAAACTGATTTGTTAGTTTTAAGAATTTGCATTCAACATCATTTACATTTTGCTTTATTTTATAGAGACCCTTATGCTTATATTTGATAGACTATTTCACTGAGTTGTGGAGGTATGTGCTATATATGAACAGGCATATACAAATAATTATTATTTTCATGGTTTTCTTCCTAAATTTAAGTCCAGTTTTTCCATCCAAAACAAGATTCTATGTTATCAGATAGATTACAATGAAGCAAATACCTGAATATTTGTTATTTATAACTTATTAGTTCAAAAACAATTCCAAGAATGAACTACAGTATTAATTTATTTGTAAAGCAGAATAAGATTTTTACATACTGTTAACTTGATTCCATACAGTTTCAATGAGAAGATGAGAAAACAAGCTATGAGATATACTAAAATATAGAAATTGCATGACCAGAACTTTTAATTCACCAATGCAATATTTCCTCAAACATAAGAAATAATAATAACATCCCAGAAAGTCAGGATTATTGGTTTAACTAGTTAGGTTTTTCAAAAGATACAGATAAGTAAGTCATGGGAAACACTTAAGATTTTTAATGGAAATATGCAAAATGTAATAATATTGGTTATGTTATAGTGTTATGATGTATAAGCTTTGAAAGTTACCTTCACAATACATGTTAGTGCTCAAAGAGAAGATTAGAAAGTTGGATCAGATTAGTTTCAAAAACATCAACAACTAAAAAAACCACACTTTTTTTTAGATAAAACCTGACAAGAATGTCTGATGTTCAAAGCAGTTACACTGAGGCTGCTGAATTTCAAAATGTGATTGGACATCTGAGAGCCCTGTTTACTCTTCCCACTGGCACTTCCCTGCACCGCCCAAAGGGGTTGGCTGGGGCTCCAGCATTTCTGTAGCAAATAGTATAGAAACTTTTGGCTTCAAATGTGTTTTTAAATTTATAGAGTTGTAAAAGTCTTTATGCTTTTACCCTTTCAATTGTCTCCTTCTTTTGCTTGTAGAAAGTTTCTGTAGTAAGACAAAGTAAATCAGCATACACTTTTTAGTTGTCAGTCATGACATTCTGCTATGAATGGAAAGACATTTACTACAGAGCATCAAGTTAAATTTTCCTGTAAAGCTTGCGTTAACTATGGAGGTAAAAATTCTTGCCGTGCATAGCTTGAAGATTATGAAAGTTTTCATCTGTATTTACCTGTGATCAGGTAACGTTGAAAGGCAATGCATTGAGAGATTAAAAGACTTAACATTTGCTTGGGATGGGGCAATGATATCTGCAATTTCTTCCTTCCTAGTAAAGCCAAAATGACAAGGAAACCCTGGAAACATACAAAGATTATCAACATTAACAAAACCTTAAATGTGAACAAATGGTAGTCAACCCAATTTCCTTATCTCACTTCCTCAAAAAAAAATTGAAAGAAAAACCACATAAATGAATCATAGTGAATTATGTTGAAACTCATTTAGGTGGTAGTCTCAATTGTGGTCATTTTGCTAAATATAGCATTGTAATTAGGTCTGATCTATATACACTTTGGCACTTGGTGTGAAGCTATTTATACATGGGCAACTTTCTACCCAATTCCTATTATTAGAGGTGATTGAAAATATTAATAGTTTCCACTTACACGATAAGAAAGCAGTATAACAAAGTACCTGTTAACT
The DNA here is from genome assembly GCA_004026885.1 of Lyroderma lyra. Taxonomy (NCBI): domain Eukaryota; kingdom Metazoa; phylum Chordata; class Mammalia; order Chiroptera; family Megadermatidae; genus Lyroderma; species Lyroderma lyra. The sequence goes on along the minus strand of PVJL010006328.1, from coordinate 6,552 downwards.
CTCCTGCTATCTATAAATACATAGCCCTAAACTTCTTGTCATTTGGCAGAACATTATGTTCTCTCATTGTGTTAATGAATGATACTAAGTGGACTTGAGCAGAAAGGGGTGAATTCCATAGACATCACAGAAAGGCACAAGTATGACAGAAGGTAAAATCCCAGAAACAACCAAAGCCCTGTGTACATTTTAGGAATCTACTGGTCTGTGTTACACTCCACTACCCCCTCTATGGTACAAAACAAATGGTTACACTTTGCATTTCCCACCACTAAGAAAGAGGCATAGCTCAGATTTTATTATACTCTTTCACATCATTTATTGGGTGCTTTCAAACAGTTGTCAGTTTCAAATGAGTCCCAGAACAAGATCACTCTTAAGAATATTCAGGTGGGGAGAATTATCCCTCTTAAGAGTTGAATCAATAGATTTAATCTTGTTAAAAGTATACATGATAAATAATTATACTATGTGAAGTCAGGAATGTCACAGAATAGATGCTCAGTGTTTGAAACAAGGTGCTATCCTTCTCAGAAGAAAATTATTTTCTCTTCTCCAATGAGCAGTCGGTATTCACGTAGAAAAAAATCTCCTGGTTACAGCACACTAATTGACTAGGCAACAATGGCTAGTCACCATGATCTATATGTCATCCCATTACCCAATGCACAGGTTAGGCAGACATAGCAGCAATTTGTTGCATGATGGTAGTGGTAAAATCAGAAATTGGCCTAATCAGGTACAGGAGACATGAAGAAGCAATTGTCTCCTAATCATGAACAGCTGTTCTATAATCTCATATCATTAACCTCTTTTGCAACGTGCCACACATATAGTCTTATGGGAAGATACCAATAATCAGCTAATATATATATACGTGTATGTGTGTGTATGTGTGTGTGTGTGTGTATAATATATACATAATGATATGAGTCTTTAGAGAGAGATTGGTGTGAAATGAGAAAGAAAGCTAGGCAAAAATATCTGCCACTTTACTGTCCTTATATAAGTTGGTCATGAGGACAGAGGTGAAGGAAAATACTTTCAATTACCAGAGCTGCTAGTAGAAAATTTGCTGTTCACATAATATGAAGGGAGATGGAAACTAGGATATGAATATATTTTGATGCCTGTGAGATGAAGAAAAACTCAGGTGGTTGAACTGAGGCCTGAGATTTGAAGAACAATGAGGTGAATTAGCCTATAGAAATGGAGATATGGATCTTTATGTTTCTCATATCATTCCAATCAGAGGAAAAAACAACACATATTGGACTCTCAAACAACAGACAGGATTGCTCAACCTGTGGGTGACCCAATTTCTCTCTTTAATTTGCCCTAGAGTGGACATGAACTCATAAACAGAGCAGAAATGGAGCTATGAATGTCGCCAATAGCACAGGTTCTCTATATCACTACAACCAGTCTAGCTCCTGATATTGTCGGTCTGTTAGAAATCCCTGAAAATATTTTTATATTTTCAATTGCCTAACTCAGATTACTTTGAATTTTATAAGGAGCTTAATTAGCTATTTAGATGCCCCAAGTAATTTTGTAAACTTAAATATTAAAAGGTATATAAAATCATCTTATATTTGCTCCTTAAAAATGTATTTCAACGTTAGGCTATTTTGTTTTATGTACAATTTTTTCCAGCCTTATTGGAATATAATTGAAATATAATTGACATTTAATATTGTATGACTTTAAGGTATACAAGGTGAGGACTGGATACATGCATATACATATAATGTGAAATGCTTACCCCAAAAAGTTTAGTTAATGAATTCATCATCTCAAATTACTTTTTTATGGTGAAAGCATTTAATATTTATGCTCAGCTGCTTGGAAGTTTGCCATTTGGTAATGTTAACTATAACCACCATTAAATCTCCAAATTTTATTCATCTTATAACTGTAAGTTTGTACCCTTTGAAAAACATTTCACCATTTCTTCTCTCCTCCAGTTGCTGATAACCACCATTCTACCATGATTTCATGAGTTTGGCTTTTTTTATAGATTCCACATACAAGTGAACTCATATGGTATTTGTCTTTCTCTGTCTAATTTCACTCAGCATTATTTTTTGGCTATGTTTATTTACACAATATCCTGTAGTACAAATCAAAATTAAATGTAGTAGCAACTAAAATTCCTCAGCTTATATGGGTACTTTTTTCAGGTCAGAAGCAAGAGTAAGTTACATTACCGAAGGAATATAGGGTAGTTGCCTATTAATTTGCATGTGGGATTTAGATGACTACAATATCCAAATAACAATTGTTAAAATTAATATTTGGGAGTTCCCTGGTTGTGTAGTGGCTAAGGCTTTGGCGCTGTCAACACTGCAGCATGGGTTCGATTCCCAGCCAGGGAGCTACCCACATAAAATTAATACTTGGTTAAAATACAAAATAACCAACAACTCATAGAACATTGACTGACAGCAAGGATTATGATAAACTCTGTTTCTTACTCTTCAACTGAATTCAGAGACTGCATGTGATATACAAGTTCAGACAATTATTTTCTCAAACTCATCCTAGAAAAAGTGCTACATCCCTCATTGCTAAATATCACTACAGTCACTTTTGAAGTACTCCCCTTGGGAAGCTGTGTACCAATGCCAGTGCTGAGTCCACTCTTCACAGCAATTTTGGAACTCTTTTTCTGGAGTGGCCATCAAAGCTGTCATCATACCCAAAATCTGACAAACTTCAAGGTTGTGACAACTTACGGAATTGTGTGTACAGTGCTGCCAACATAAGCACAGGGTGGCAGGTTCGCAAACTTAATTGTCAAAAATTGGGTACGATGATAGCTCCGATAGCTGTTCCAGAAAAAGAGTTCCAAAATTGCTTTGAAGGGTGGACTAGGCACTGATATTTGTGCCTATCTTCCCGAGGGGAGTACTTTGAAGGTGACCATAGAGATATTCAGCAATGAGTATTTTTCTAGGAAGAGTTTGTGAAGTTAATTGTCAGACCTTGTATAACACTGCCAATTAATGTGTCATATGTATGTATTTGAAGCTACAATGGTAATGTTTTACACATATGGAAGTGTTTTCTGAATTACATTATTGATTACTGTATTTCTGTATCTAAAAATAACTGGATTCGTCAAGTTTCTGTGAATCTTGTGTCTAAGTACAGTGGCATACCCGGAATGACACTAGATAAGAGAGAATAGAATAACATTGGTCAGAGTTTTATGCTCACAACGCCTGATGGCATCTCCCACAAATCAAGATTTCAAGATTACTTATCATTCTTGATACACTGGGACCTTATGGTGGTTAAAGTTCCATGAAATTTAAAAGAAGTCATCCATGTAATGACAATATCCTGGAGTTATTAATTTTTAGGATGAAATTTTCCACTCAAGCATTGTGAACTGGGGTCTACCTGGTACCCCTGTGACCCTATCTGACACACCTGCTATAAATTTATCTACAAGCTTCTACGATTATTCACTGTTTATTCTTCCCATAAGACAGAAAAAGACAGTGAATACTGCTGACACTTACCAAGAAGCCTTCCTCAATCACCAATTATCCTGAAAGTTTGAGGTGTTCAGATGGATAAAAAAATTGAGCAAGAAAATATCAGTTCCTTGAAGCTGCAATATTGAAAACAGTTTGCTCCAGGTTTATATAGTCTAGCTTTGACTAGAAGTCAGCAAAACCCTGCCCTCAATGATCGATAGCATTGCTATTAGTCATGGTTGATCTAGAAAAGGTCAGGGAGTCCTAGCCCATTGGCTAGGCATAATTATTACTAGTCTCACTTTCTCCCTCCTGTACTGTAATGGATAATACTACTATTTAGAAATACTGCTGAGAAGATGCTACTAACAAGACCATCTTGAATGTCCCTTGTCCTCATTCCATAACCTGACACTACAAAGGACTTTGGTTTTATGCCAAAGGTAATCCTATTCAGTGCTCTCTTTGAAGAGAACTCTGGAAATTTAAGGTAAAGCTTTAGGAACGTTTTGATATGAAGAAATCAACTTATAACACCTTAATCATGTGATGGGGCAGAAAAGGGCTTAAGCACTAGAGTGAAAGATAATCTAGGTTTACAGAGCAGTTTTTATTCATACTTCCTAGCCTCTATACTATTTTTATTTCAAAGGTTTTTGACTTTTGAACAAACTATAGTGTGAAATGCTTGCCAAAATAAGTTTGGTTAACACATCCGTCTTCTCACATAATTACTTTTTATTTTTTATGGTGAGAACATTTAAGATTTATTCTCAACAACTTTAAAGTATGTAAAAATATATATTTTGTTAAATTTATATCAAAGAGAAATTTAAAATGGTCTTGCAAGTGATGTCTTCTAAGAAGTACTTCTAAAAAGTATTATCATCCAGTACATTATAAAGTATTTAAATTTATTATTTGCAAACTATTTTCTTGCTCCCCTATAGTTTTCAACAAGGCAAGATTTTTTTAAAGGTTATTTGTTTGTTTGTTTGTTTGTTTTGAGGCACTGTATATCTTAACTCTGAAAATAATGCTTTCATATAGTAGGTGCTCAATATATTATATATAATATATATATATGTATATATTATATGTAATATATTTGCTAAATGAAGAAAAGTAAAGGATAACTTTGCACCATTCAGTGTTTGTAGTGATGAAAAGTACATGTAACAACATGTATGAGATTGTAACAAAGTGAAATGCTTGGACTCTTTAACTCAAATTTATTTAAGCCTGCTTTGTTTCTATGGCTTTCAGGTTAAGTTTCTGGTTAGTCTTACATATAGACATGCTAATTATTAGAGGAATTCTGCTTGTGGCTTAAGTTTTACAAAGACAACTCTTTGCCAGAAAGTGCCTCTCCCAAGAAGATAAGGGCAGTATATACAGAAATAATGATTGTGTATTAAAGATTTGCTGGATCCTCATGACTGGACTCACCATCAATTAGCACGGTTTTCCTTTGACCTTTGCTGGTGACTAAATGTCTGCGGTGGTCAATCACCTCTAGCTTCTACCATTTTCTCTTCCTTTGGCATTAAAAAAATCCTGAACTTTGTCTTTTGGTTGAGAAACTACTAGATTTTCCATGTCCTTGGTTGGCACCTTCTCAATCAATAGAGCTTTGCTTTACTCAAAACTCTGATGCTTTGACTCTGACATTCAAAACATCAGAGTTTTGAGTTATGGCGTTTTGAAGCACTGAACATACAGACTTCAGATCCATAACAAGATTTTGGAATATAGTAGGTTCTAAATAGTTGTACATCTTCTCTTTCTAAAGCACTTGCTAGTACTTTTTAATTTTTTTTGTTGTTAAAAAAAGAAAACTACCACACCTTGTTGGGCCTTTTGTGATATGCATTTTGTTAAACTTACCTTTTACTTTATATTACTTACTCATTATTTCACCTAAATTGTGTCAACTATAAAATTACTTAATTAAAGGCCATTAAAATGTGGAGATGAGGTCAATTTATACTTTAAAGAAAGAAGCATACTTGTCATGAGGTTCTTATGTTATTTCCAAATAGATGCTCAAAAATAGTCCAGATGACATATTGTACCAAAATATTGCCTCCTAGGCAAATTATTCAGTCATACACTTATATCTATAAAGAAGTCAGAAATTCAGATTAACATGCAACTTTTGCTCCCTACAACATTGGCAAGGCCAACTCCCAATAGTAGTTCAGTATAATTTTTAAAGTGATTTGTAATCTTCAAGGCTATAAATACAGAAAATATAAATTTTAGATTCTGTATTTTACTGATCTCTAGCATTATCTAAATCTTCTAGCTAGCCTGTTGCATTACCACTAAAGAGGTTTGATGTACAGGAATTTACACCAGTAAAAACTTGCTGAATTTTAAATAGTATTATAAATAAATCTAGAGACAAATAAAGTAGGATAATTTCTGTTTGAATACACACAATAAATTGCCAATGTCATAAATTTTTAGGAAGAGTACAACTCAATTAAACAGGAAAAAGTAAAAAAGCAATTAAAAACAAACCAAAGACAACATCCCTAGTAAAACAATAGGAACAGTTATTACGAAATAATTTACCTAAATAAATAAATAAGACTAGCAAACATACGAACAGATGGTTAATTTTGCACATAACTAAAAAAATTGCAAATGTAACAAGAAATAATTTTTACCAATACAGTTTAAAATATATGAAAATGTGATTGATACCTAATGTTGTTTAGGGTGTTAGGAAGTGTGGGTAAATTGAATATACTTCTATACTTCTGACGGTAAGATAAATTACCACAGATTTTAGACTATGATTTGCAATAATTTAAAGTAGGGACCATTTAAACTATTATGCCAATCCTTATCACCTGAGGAGGGGAGAAAGGGGAGGGTGTGGGAGAGGAGGGGGGGAAGCTAAATATAAGGTGATGGAAAGAGAAGTCACATTAGGTGGTGAACTTATTATACATCAAGTTGACAATGCACTGTAGAATTATATGCCTGAAACCTATGTAATCCTTGCTAACAGATGTCACCCCAATAAGTCTAACAATAAAAATGAATTAAAAAA